>CAIGQZ010032280.1:4823805-4880173 GCA_903798205.1 Danio tinwini
CACACACACACACACACACACACACACACACACACACACACACACACTCATCTGAGCTCCAGAGAGCAGTGCACGTTGGACAGTTTATCAAGGATGTACCACTGGATCGTGTCTCATAGTTATTAAACGTGATACTTAATTAATCTTGTCTCAATCTAACGACTCTTCAGTCTTTTGAATCTATCAGGTAACGTGTGACAGCATCAGTACACTGCTTCAGTTTTTCGCTTTCACGCTTGTACTAACTAATTTTTGCAAAAACCTCAGATACTGTTGGTTGTGCACCTTTTTACCAACCAAGTGTGTGAACGCCATAATGACACAGATTACTCTGCACATTCATGCCAGAGTCCTGCAGAAAAAGCGATTGACAGGTGGTAATGTGTGTGTAATTTATCTTTATTTATTTATGATTTGGTTATGAGTAAAACAAAGACCATGCGGTTCAGGTAGTTGAAACGGTAGGCTACAAATAATTAATTTGTTATGAATTATTAATAAATAATAAATTCACCAACGCCTATGACGACGATGCCATCGTCCATCGCGATGTTTCACATCAGACATAGTACGATGCCAAATTGGTCAACATCACCCAACCCTAAACGTTATACCAGGGAGTACTGAATTAGACAAAAAAAAGCCATTCGTAAGCTTTGCAATATAGTTCTCTGTTTAATCTCACTGTGCAGCTCTAATAAATTGGAATGGATGGAAAATAAATTGGAATTGGAATTTTTATTTGTCTGACAACTTTATCAAGTTGTCAATATACTGTGACACACATAGTAATACAAACTATTGCAATATATCACAATATTTATTGTATCGCAATATATCCGGAAATATTGTATCATGACCCATGTATCGTGAAATGTCTCATATCGTGAGGCCCTTGCCAATACACAGCACTAATTTTAATAAAAGAATGGAAAATTTGTTCATCGTTTACTCAACTTCTACTGTTACCTGTTTAGTAATGAAACAAAGACTTTTAGTAAAACTGTGTAGTAATGAAACAAAGACTTTTAGCTTCTGTCATGTATACAAATGTTAATAGAACAATTAATCATTTATTTAGAAACTTACACCAATAGGATTTCTCTTTGGATGCCATCTTGAGATCAGATGCAGAAATTCATTTGTTGTGCACTCCCACAGCGCAATTTGGGTATTCTCCAGCTGTTGACTGCACATTGGTTATAAACTCATTATTGCAGTGCAGTGTGGGATTAATTGAGTGCACTTCAGAACGTCCACTGTGGTTTTGGACATTACTACAAATGGCTGCTCCCTCAAATAGTGCATTATTTTAGGGTATGGGGCGACTTCTGATACAGCTCATGTCGACATGCACTAAGATGCTGCCATGTGATTGGCTGATTAGATATTTGAATTAATGCACAGTTAAACAGGTTGATTTATATGAGATGCCTATAACCATCTCTTAGAACAGGGATGCTCAAACTAGGGCCCGCTGACCAAAATTGGCCCATCTTTGATTTAATCTTTGATTTGGCCCACCATCCCACCTGAGATTATCATTTAAAACCTAATATAACATTTTATTTGTTTTATTTTTAAAAGCTAACTGAATTTAAATGTTTCAATTACATATTGTAAACTAATTAGATTTAGTTTAAATGTACATACTGTCACCTGACAGATAGAGGACAATGCAGAGACTTTGGTGAGCGAATCAAGGTAAAGGCAGATTTTGCTTGACTAGTGTATTCAGCATTGAACTCCACTGTTCACTGTTATGTTTTATTGCAATAACTTATCATTTTAAATGTTATACTGCATTAGTTAATATGATTTAATGTAATGTTTTTAATAGATTTTTAAATATTATGAAATAAATCAGTAACTTTAATGTAGTATATACTGTTCAAAAAGAAAGGGAACACTTGGAGTTACATTGTGTTGTTTAAGTGCTTCCCTTTTTTTTTTTTTGAGCAGTAATAGTTTGGTATTTACCTGCAGCCCAGGGCTTATAATTATATTTGGTTTTTAGCCCTTTATATGAAAAAGTTTGGGCACCCCTGGCTTAGAATAAAACAAGCAAGGAAGCAAACTCAGAGTGTATGGTGGGAAACCTTATTTTATGAATGATTAAATGTTAAATTATGAGAAATATGAAACGTGAAACAGGACAACCTCAAGTTTTGCTTTACTTGGTGTTTAGATTGACCCAGAGTTAATGGTTTCAAATGTGAAATGTATTTTAGAGCAGTGGGATATTACATGTGTGGGATGGCTGATTGCTGTGAGTTTGTGGGCCCAGGACAAGGTTCACCTGGCACACAACAGGACCATGCATGCTACACCGGTTTACTTGGCAACATTTTGGTTTCCAAGTCACACCCTGAAAAACATACAAAAGAGAGGGAGGAAGGAGAGCAGCAGACTTAGACTGGGCTAAACTCAAGCCCTCTCTCTCACCAAGTGTTTAATTCAGAGGTCAAACAAGGACATTCAACCTGAGAACCTGCTGACTGCTTGATATTCACGTAGTAATGACTTAACCAGGCTTCTAGAAATACCTGTGGTAGGTTTATCTTTAGTAAGTATATTTACAATGTTCAGCATATATGAGTACACCCGATTTTGAAAATGAATATTTTTATCCATTTCTCAGTGAATATGGGTAATATATATTTGAACAAAACAGATTTATTTAACAGAAATATTTATTAAAAATATATATATTTTAGTAACAGGACATCGTCAGAAATTGAAATATAATACAATTAAATTCAAGCAAAATAATGCAAAAAGCAATTAAACTACAACAAAGTTGTATATATTTTTGTATCTCTTGATTTTTTTGCTATTTTTAAACATCTTATTTAATATTTTTCTCTAACATAAATTTGGGCTCCAAATTTTGAACCATTTGCAAGTTATTTTGTTAGATAAGCTCCAGATTTGGCTTCACTACTGACTAAACTAATGTATATGCACAAATATAACATTGTAAAGCATCCTATAGAAAATATGAATTTAAATGAGAGGTTTGGGGGGGGGGGGGGTACTCAAATATGCTGAGCACAGTATATGAACAGTCTTACTTCTAACCCAAATGACCTTTTTTGTTTTAAAAAAAAAATGTGTAAAGGCACAGTATATACAAATATATGTACACACGCAAACACACACACACACAATTGATCTTTATTCTTCAATGTGGAAGTGAACTTGTTTTTGCGATTGATGACTAGGAATAATAAACAACAGAATCTTGTTTAACTGCTTGCTCTACAAACAAGTGTGTTTATGACTACACATAAAAATAAGAATGTAATAAGAAATTATATGTTTGCAACATCAAGCAGAAGAACGAGCTGTTTTTAACGTTTATAAATCAATGGAAGTGAATGAAACCAGAAGTGTCGAGCCAAAAAGATTCCAATGGCTGCGCCCGCTAGTATGTGAAGAATAAGGTCAATAAAGGCAAAGTTAAATTTAATTCACCACTAGATGGCACGTATTCACAACAAACAAGGGCATAGTTTAATGATTCTGCACTGTAAAAAATCTGCAGTTTTCTGTATTTTGTGATTTAATTATTTTTCTTTTTTAATTATTCTTTTGAATTGCATTATGGGACCTTTTTTCCAACTTTTAACCTTGAAAAGTACGAAAAAGTGACTAAGTACCATTTTAAATCATCTGAATGTCTGGGTTGGTGTTGTATAATATGGTACAAAAATCTAATAAATTGCCAGTACATTTTCTTTTATTTTACAGACTCATTTCTTTATATATTATTTCTTATACATTTTATAATTTCAAACTACTAAAATGTCAAATTCACATTGTTAAACTGTATGAATTATTGTTGAATTATCAAAAGTTGACAGAGGAGATGGAACACGGTGTCGCCTCAAGGCAAGAAGTTCAATATTTCGAGCCCCGGCTGGGTCAGTTGGCGTTTCTGTGTGGAGTTTGCATGTTCCCCCCGTGTTGGTGTGAGTTTCCTCCAGGTGCTTTGGTTTCCCCCACAGTCCAAAGACATGCGCTATAGGTGAATAGAATAAGCTAAATTGGCTGTAGTGTGTGTAAATGCGAGAGTGTATGGGTGTTTCCCAGTACTGGGTTGCAGCTGGAAGGGCATTCGCTGCGTAAAACATATGCTGGATAAGTTTGCAGTTCACTCCACTGTGGTGACCCCTGATTACAGTTTTTCTCCATTGGCTTGGCTCAGTTTTTGAAACTGGAATTACATTCTCAATACTCTAAGATTGTTTTGCAAAACAGTCTTACAGTTCAGCACAACACTATAGCTCACTCGCAAAAGCTCATATCTTTATCAAAACTGTTCGTTCATGTGTCAAAACTAAATTTCCTTCTCATTTAAACAGTCAGTGCCCCCAAAATCCTTTGACCTTTGACATTGTGTAAGCACTGCAAGTTAAAATGTTTAGATGTTTTGTCACTATGACAGAGGACCATTAAAATATCCCTCATGTCCTCCTTTCAGTCTTAGCCCAGTTTTTGATTGGTTACTTAACTGTGAAAAGTCTTTTGTCTTTTGACAGAATGCAATTGTGTAAAAAACTAAATAAAATAAATTGATAAGATTTAAAAAATTATAAGAAATAAGGATTTTCAGTCTGATTTCACGAGGCAACGTAACTTTTTACGTTTTGTCAGTTCAGTGGCTAATTCATACGTGTTCAGTCGTACGAAAATTGTAAATTTAAAAAAGGAGGCGTGGCACCCAACCACATCCCTAAACCTAACCATCATTGGGGGATAAGCAAATCATACTAAATTGTATGAATGAGATTGTACAAATTCATTCGAATTAGCCACTAAATCAAAAAGTTACGAACTGCCGTGAGACTGTGTTGAGATTTTAGGTTAAGAGTAGCCTCCAAGGTTTGACATCAAACATTGCACTCATACTGCCAATGAAATTGTAACTATTATCAATCACACACAGAAAGTAATTAACATACATCAGAATAAAAAATGTACATCATAATTTACTGTAATATAAACACACAAACAAAAAACTATGAAAATGATATGCAGCCTACAGTGCTTGATTGGTCATCTGGTCTTGGTGCATGTGATGCACTACTGTGCATGTGATGACTTATACAACGAAATAACGCTGACACATTTTGGAGCGAACAACCATTGAACTGAGAATCAACAATCAGTTTAAATCAACTAGATCTATTCACTTGGAAATTGTGTTAAATGTAGGCTAGATGTACTTAGACATTTGCAATTTGATGAAATGAATGAGAAAAATCAATTCTGTTGTAAACAATTGCCAAGTGGTTTGGAGGTTTGTCCATGTTGTTTTGAGAATGTAATTCCAGTTTCAAGAAATGAGCCAAACCAATGGAGAAAAACTGTAATAAAGAGTATAGGATGAAGAAAATGAATGGATGACAGAGCAGAGATCAAGGTCCCATAATGCAATTCTCAGCCACAAATAAACAGAAAAACACTTATAAATTACAAAATATGGGAACTGGTAGTTAATAGATATTTTTACAGTGTGTGACTGAGTGTGGAATCATGGGAGTTGTGGTCTTCATTATTTCCAAAAGGACTCCTGTTGAATTTTTAGTATGTCAAAATCCACTGCTTCTAGTTTCTCCAGTTGTGATCATGTGGGAAAGCAGCAGCGCTGTTTTATCGTGCTAAATACATTTTAGGGTTCTGGTAAATTGCTGCTCTCTGCCATCTAAGCCAGAACACAACATATTAAAGCTTCTTTGTTTCGTTTTTTTTCGTAAAAACGTTCTATTAGCATGACCACACTTGCTAAAACTGCTTCTTTTCCTGGATTTGAACATTCTTCAAAACATTTAGGATAAGCATATTTCACCCAAGCCTTCAAACTGACATCACCAGAGAAAGACTGTCATTCCAGAAAAGAAGGTGGTTAGATATGGATTAAAGATTACCAAAATAAACTTGTTTAGTGAATTAACTGCATTAATTATCTACTTTAAGACTAACAGTAGCTATGTTTCCATCCATAAATGTGGATTCAATTTATGTGCAAAACTATTATCGCATAAAAGACGTGTTCATAATGCAATGTTTCCATACAATAAGTCAAAAAGAACATAATCGTCACTTCCTAATTAACTGGCGCCAAATATCAACAGTAAAAACGGATTTGCTGTGATAGGAGAAGCTGTGTCCATCTTTTCTTTATTTAATAAATTACTTGCGCCTCAGAGGACAACTCTGACATGCAATGAACGCATGGTGACGTTTGAAGGCGTTAGACGCGGAGCACAGACGCTCTTGACAGTTCTGGAGGTAATTAATAATATAAAAATACCAGTGATGTAAAGTAACAAATTACAAATACTCAAATTACTGTAACAGAGTAGTTTTTCTCAGGAATTGTAATTTGCCAAGTAGTTTTAAAAATGTGTATTTTTACTTTCCTTCAACCTGCAGTCATTACTATTTCTTTCTTGTCTATGGTGATCGGTCCAGCAATTCCTGTCCAATCAAAATCGCACATAGAATGTAAATCCCATCATAATGAACAATCTCAAGACATGGACACGTTATAATGCAGCAAACCGTTTGGAAGCATTAAAAATGTCCAAGAAGATGTCCAAAATCTTATACGCAAAGACCCAGAGACTTTTTATATACTCCATGTCATTGATGAGAAAATGAAGAATGTAGACTGTATGATGATTGAAATGACTGAATCATTTAAATGAATGAAGAATGTAAGGAAGGACCGAACGAAGGATGGAAGGACCGAATTAATGAAGGAAGGAAGGACTAAATGAATGAAGAATTCATGGAAGGACTGAACAAACTAAGGAAGGAACGAACGAACAAACGAATGAATTAACAAAGGACCTAATGAAGGAACAAAAATATGAACAAACGAATGAGCGAACGAATGAAGGGAGGAACAAAGTAAGGAACAAATGAATGAAGGAAGGACAGAACAAACAAACAATGGAAGGAAGGTTGGAGGGAACAAATGAATATAGGACTAAATTATGACTAAATGCAGTACAGAATGTTACATTTACACATCCCTGAACATAAAAAAACGGATCAACTTTTCTGTGTAATACTCACTACTTATGAGTACTTTTCAAAAGTTCACACTTAGCTGATGATTGATTATAAGCAAGTTTGGCATGCTGTCCCAGGAGAGAGCCCTGAGCTCATAAGATCCTCGAGCCCGGGGCTCCCTCCCGTTTGCAAGGCGAGAGGGGAGTTTGAGCTCAGGAAGATCTCGAGAACTCCCCTGCTGTAGTAGCTAATGAACAGATAGTGGTTGCTTATAAGATATAACTTCTTACCAGGAGTATGTCTATGCTGCCAATTTAGATTAGTCAATTAACTTAAGTTGCATGTTTTTGGATGGTGGGAGGAAACCGGGGAACCCGGGGGAAACCCGCGTGAGCACGGAGAGAACGTGTAAACTCCACACAGAAACGTAGGCTGGCTTGGTAAGGACTAGAAGATGGCTGTGGTATGGAACCTAGGGTATTTATAGTGGCTTAGGAATCGTCTGATTGGTGAATCATAAATTGAATAATGTGGGGCCGGCTGCAAGCAATCATAAGCAAGTGATCCAATTAGTTTATAAATAAACCACTTAAAAGGGCTACTTTTTACTCATATTTTGAGTAATATTTACAACAGATACTTTTACTGTACTTGCACAACATTTTTGGGCAAGTACTGGTACTTTTACTTGAGTATGATTTTTCAGTACTCTTTCCACCACTGACTAATACTGAAAGGTTATGGCATATTAGAATGACCAAAACAACATTTCAGAATGGTGTACAATGTGCTCAGCCTGCTGGTTTGTTCATTCACACACATTTTTATCACCACATGATCTCTTATAACAAGATCACATGACCTTTTTTAATGCGCATAATGGAATTTGTTCAGTAAGTGTTTCCATCGTAGTTTATTCATATTTTTTCTTATTGCATAAAAGTTGATCCTACTCATTTATGCACATGTGCGCATTTTCAAAACTTATGCGCATCTTGGCATTTCCATTAACAAATACAACGATTTTATCTTGCTAGAGTTTATAGCGATTTCACTTCACTTCAGGACGCATTAATGCCGCTCTGTAGGTCTATTGGAGACATTAATAAATATTCCTAGCAAATCTAATAAATGTTGGAGACTTTCTTGTTACATAAATGCACTAAATTGCGCTTCAGCAGTGTTTATTTGAGAGCGAACAAGAAAATCTGCGCTTGAGCATTGTTGAGGGCATGCAAAGAAGTTTTGTGCATGAACAGAGGAAATCGGTGCACAAACAAAGAGTTTGCATGCTCTTATTACATAAATGCAATCTCGACTATGAATACTGCACTCACGACATTTGTCATTGAAATAACGCCATAGGTAGTTGGTAGATTTGTGTAAAAGGCCTGCTGCCACAGCTGGAAAAAATCCTAAAAGAAACACTGCACTGTAAATTCTTATTTCATGCAGACTTTGTTCATTTATCTTGTAAACAGAAAGAGTGGTAAGAAGGCTGTAATATTTCTATTACAACTATTTTTAAACTGATCGTACAATAACACAGCAACATCTTGTCAGTTGGAGAAATGAAGTCAAATTATAGGACATACAATATTTATTTAGGAACACAAACAATGATAAGTTAATTATCAGGTAGTCCACAAATATTGTGGGAATGGTCTCAATACAGTCAAACAGGGGAAAACATACATGGAAAACCATTTGGGAACAAGCGACCCCAAAAGAAAAAGCTTGATCAGAAACTTGCTGTAAATGGAAAATGAAACATTGTAGATCAGCAAATTTTCTTTCTTCAGATTCATCACTTTAAATAAACGGCAATAGAAAAGCAGATGGTTCCAGAATTACAAGTTGAATAGTAGATCTTTCACTAAAACTAGCAATAAGACAGGATTCCCGAAAAAGCGTTCATGTAGAATTCCCCCAAAAAGCAAGAAACTACAAAAAATGATATACATGTGAATACGTCATGCAAAGTGTCAAGTCTGCTTACAAACATGTTGTATAGTAGTCCGGTTTCAAATGTAGCTTTAGCGGTGTGGATCTACTCTCCCCAACTAAGAAACAACAGTCTGGAAAAAAAAAAAACTCCTCCAAACAGATTTCAATAAAACTACAAACCATGATTATAAAACATCCAGATTTTTCGTAATCTATTTTCAGACAATCTCCGATGACATCAGTGAGCTACCGCTTAATGGATATAAAGCAAAGCGTGATGGAAAAATCCGATTAAAAAAAGTGTGTTCAACTAGCAAGATTCCCTGATTGGTTGAGTAGAGTGTCAGGTGACCAGTGAGGTACGAAAAAAGTCCCATTATCCAATGGGAGAGAAAAGATCAGTCCCATACACAATGTTTAAGTGTGTCAGTCTCTCACACACACACACACTCTGTACACATGAACGCTTGCATTGAATACTAGTTAGTTAAAAACCGCAAAAAACAGATCGCTAATCCACATGCAACGTTTTGCATAAAGTACACCAGATAAAAGAATTAAAAAGTAAAACGTTGAGAAAAGTTGCTGCCTTAGATGCTAGACGTCCATCTTTGATAAAATATCAGAAAAAATCCACAGGCGCAATGATCATAGTCCCGTATATGTTAATCTACTCTTTTATTATAGGAAAAAAAACCTCTCTTTCTTAGTAATAAAAAGTGCGCTTATTTCGTTCTTTCGCGTATTACCTTCGTGTTGGCTTTCTCTCCTCTTCTGTAAATGTCCATGTTGCTTGGTTATTCTTGGTGTAGCTCTCTTTGCCTCCATGTTTGGTGAGTGAGAGAGAAAAACAAGAGCCCCCCCCCGAACCCTCGCTCCACGGGTTGGTGAAGGTAGGGAGGCTCATCTCTCTGCCTCCATGGCGGCGCTGGCCTTCTGTTCGGATGCCGCTTGCTGGTTGACAGCTGAGGGCCAGCCTGGGGGTGGGTGGGCCTGTTGGGCGGACGGGCCCTGAGTCCATAAACTCTGCTGGTTGGGTATGGGTGGGGTCATGCCCCAGCTGACCGGGGGTGGAGGGGGTGAGGTGGCCATGCTGGGACTGCTGCTGCTGTTGAAGCTTTCCGAGGCTTTGAGTCGCGAGAACATGGTAAGCGCGTCTGGGAAGTTTGGTGGTGTCGCCGGCGTGTTGGCGGGAGTACACATCTGAAATTGAACAGTTGGAATAAGAATGATAAATGGGTTTTTGGATAGTGTGTATTATTTTATAAATTCATTTTAAAAACATAGTGATCTTTTGAAGACAGCAATAACTATAAATGTTACTATAAACCTGTACTAAGACATTTTATCAATCATAAATACTGTGAAATGGCATTTTATTGCACGATAGATGGTCCTTTTAAATAGTGATTAGCCTGAACATTGTGCCTTCTGCTAAAATGTAGTATTTACAGTGAATTGTATTGTTTACAACATCGTTTTAAACCATAGGTCTCAAACTCAATTCCTGAAGGGCTGCAGCTCTGCACGGTTTTGCTCCAACCCTGATCAAACACAGCTGATCCAACTAATGAAGGTGTTCATGACTCTTTTGAACACCTTGAATATTTGGAACAGCTGTGTTTAAAGTGTTTGAGGGTTGGATTAAAACTGTGCAGAGCTGCGGCCCTCCAGGAATTGAGTTTGAGACCCTATGGTTTAAACTATCTTATGATCCTGTACAGGAGGAAAAGTGTCATTAATTTGGCATAGAAGGCAAAGTCAAGTTGAGCTTTATTGTCATTCTGCTACAAGTGTGGACAAAGTCTTGCAGGACCACATTGCTACATAAATAAACATGATCATAAAAATGAACGCAACACTGGACGCAAGAGCTGTTTTACACTACTAAAATACCTGAGTGGCAATGTAACTATACTAACTATACATATATTATAAATACTTAAACTATACACATAACCAGGGCTAGACGGAATCTGCAGATGTTTTTTTGCTATTTCTGCGGACAATTTTGGTAAAAATCAGCAAATTTCTGCGGAATTATTTTGGAAGCATCATAACTAAAACCTTAATATGTGAAATAAAAAATAACTTTTTAACTTTTATTTATGTTTAAAATGCAAATCCAATTAGATTCACATTATTTGGTAAACAAAGCAAGTCTCTAACATAATATATCTACTAAAGACAGAAAATATTACTGTACAAACTGCCTTGTACATAAATCAGATAAACATTTTCATATTGGTCAATAATATTACTGTAATTAATTTAAAAACTGAAAAAATATAGATTTACACACATTTACTCAAGTGAATAAACAGAATTAATGATGGGCTAAAAATCTGCGGAAAATCTACAGAATTCTGCGCGTGCAGATTTTGTGTGGGCCTACCCATAACCTAAGACAGACTTTACAAGTACTTTTACATAAGACAGAACAATATTGTGCAAAAGAGGTATTTTAAGGTTGAATAAAACAACATGATTTATGGTACATTAACAAGGAAACAGTTTCCCTCATTCATTCCTTGTAAGATGGAGTTTAAAGAGCACCTATTTTACCCTTTTTTCAGATTTAATATAATTCTTTTGTGTCTCCAGAATGTGTCTGTAAAGTTTCAGCTCAAAACACCCATCAGATTATTTATTATATCATTCAGAAATTTGTGATTTTTTGCTTTGAGAATCTTGTAGCTGTTTTTGTGGACTGTGACTTTAACGCCTTTAATGACCACCATTCCCACGTGCCTGTCAGTGTGCCTTAATCTCTGCCCTCGGCTGCATCAGACAACAGACGTGAAGGAAGCAGATCTCACGTAAAGTTTATGAGAAATACTACAGTAAGAACTTTCCCAATGATTATTTCATGCATTTGTTGTGGAGCTGCAACGATAAGTCACACACAATGTCGTTACAAAGTTCACTCACACACAGACTGACAGACAGTGTTTAGCTTTGCACTGTTTTTGCAAGGAAATGTGACAGGATACAGGTTAATATCCACTGCTGTATGGATATCCGTTATGTTAATGTACAAAATAAACCTCATTTAACGTCCACAAACCGGGATTGAAGCGTCTTCTTTTATAATTGTACTGACACTATGTGGCTGTGGTAATAAAGTGAAGCTGAAGTAAATCGCTGTAATTCATTCACAAACATCCACTGTTTAAAATCATTTTAAACTTGTAAAACTAATTTTATCACATTTGATGATCACAGCGATGATTCCCGATTGCTTTGTGCACGTCCTGTCTTGTTGATATGATTATACGCATTACTACAGAGACATGTTAATACGTCAATCTGTCAATCAATTCGGCGGGCGGGGAAACCACACTCCTACATCACTTTGCGGTCGGCCTCAAACTGGGAGGGATTTGGATCCAATTTATTTATCAGGAAATTGTTTAAAATACACTTATTGTCTTTATATGACCCAATATGACAGTGGACACATTATACCTACACCCAGTTCTGTCCAACCAGCTTAAAAAAAGAGATCATTTTTATTATAGATGCCCTTTTAGTAAAGTGTCCAGTGCATAAAGAGATAGAGAAAGTAAGAGAGAGTGAGTGAGCGTGTTTCTATAAGTGCTATGTCAAGCCCACTCAAAATGGTCATATATATTCAAAAGAATTGCTGAAATTGCTGACACACCAAGAATACTAGCTACTCTGCAGTAATTACTAACGTTACTTAAATTATTGTAGTTGGCTTTAGTTGGAGTTTTATGGTGAACTTACTATACTTAAAACTTTTATTAAACTGTTTAATTTATAGATTTATTTTTAAGAAATAATAATAATGGCCCTTTTTGATATTAGTTTAGGCACCAGTATTGGAAAAAAATTATAATAAAAAAATGATTACCAACCCTAGTAATATGTTTGAAAAAAAATCTCTTGTGATCACTAAAGCTGAATTTATTTGTTTAGATTGAATTATTATTACAATTTTAAATTAGTCACATTAGTCATTGCACCACTACTCCCTGTGTATTACATTTTTCTTTAGAAAACATTCAAATTTGCTGCTCCAGGTTTTTCAGGAAGTTCAAAAGAACTGAATTTTTCTAATAGAAATGTTTGGAAACATTATTTCTTTACAGTAGCTTTTGACCAAGTGCTGCTGAATAAAAGCTTCAGTTCTTTTCAAAATAGTACATTTAAACACTTTTGTAAATGAATCATTTTTAATAACTCACTTTTATGTTCCTTAATCCAAATGAATGAACTCTAAAATTATTTTCATGTTTGGCTGATATTACAAACACCATTGTTCATACAGTGCTCAGCATAATTGATTTTGAAAATGAATATTATTATCAATTTCTCAGTGAATATAGGCAATGCATTTTGGTGCATTTTAACAAGAGATTTACTAAACATATACATTTAATTAATATTTTAGAGACCAAACATATTTAGAAATTGAAAGATAATAAAATTAAATTCAAGCAAAATATTGCAGAAAAAAAAAGATTTTTCCTTTTTTTTTAATTTGTATTTAATATTTTTCTATAGCATACATTTGGGTGTACTGGTTATTGGACCGTTGTCGCCGTTGGACAGTTATTTTGTTAGATAAGCTCCAGATTTTTAGTACTGACTAATCTAATGGATATGCACAACTATAACATTGTATAGCTTCTTATTCAAAATATGAATTTAAAAGATAGATTTGTGGGTGTACTTATATATGCTGAGCACTGTATCATTTACAGATCACTTTTTATTATCCAATCAATTTTCAGCATATAAAACTAGGTCACATCTTTTACAGACTCCAGAAGAAACAAAAGGTTTTTCATGTAGATCTTCACTACATTTTAACACTCATAAACTAATAAACACATTTGAGTCCTTATGATTAGCAACCAAAACATTTTCCCATTGCAAAATTCAATTCAACTAAGTTGTCCCAGCAGATTGCTCTGACATTCCCTCCCTTCCTTCACATTCTTTCTGCCAGTGTTGACTGGTGCTCTTTTAACGGTTATACTTCCTGTTTCTCATCTGCCCTGGCATCACCCTCTCGGCCTTCCTCTGTGTGCCATTCAGCTTACCATCACCTCAATGACCTCCCCATTGTTCTCTATGAACTCTCTGTCCTCTCTCCGCATTTACAGAGGTACACAATAGGCCTCATGAGAGCAACCCCGCCATCCTGTAATGTTTTTGGCGACAGGACAACAATCACCAAAATAAACAACATTTGAAATCGCCACAAAAGTGCAGCCCGTGGGTTAACTAAGGACTAAAATATGGGGAGAAATTGAGAGATTTTGTGAATGAAAGCTAAATCGATGGTCAGCGTTTCATTGGGATACTTCCCAGTGTGCCCTTGCTCAGGTATGAGAACCCTGTACATATTGTCTTACTGCAGTGATCACATCGGCATCCGTGTCCCGTCCTGTCAGCAACCTTGAATCCTGCCGCCTGCAGTTTTTATTGAACCACCCGTAAGGATATCTCTCTCCAAAAACCACCACAATTCCCTCATTGTGGTCGGTCAAAAGTCTCAAATGGACCTCCGTGTCCCTAGATGGCTTTGATTCTCAAAAGAGTGTTTACAACAAGAAGTCTACAGGATTAAAAAAGCAGCATAAACAGCTCTAGTCATGAGTTTAGGACAAAATGGCATCAGATAATACATCAGCAGTCTGGACAGATGCTGCAGATTTGGAGTTGAAGGTCAGTGTTTTTTTAAGACAACCGCCAGACTCGGAGCATCTGCAGATCCTCCATAATTCAGTAACATCGACAAAGAGCGTTTCGAGAGGTGCGGTGTACATAACAAACATGCTTCGGCCGACAGCTGGGTTGCTATGGAAATATTTTGGTTCTGAGGACAGATCTGTTGATGAGAAATAAGGTCAGAGTTGGCATAGAAAAACAGAACCTGCGTTACACAGCCCTGTTCACTTTGTTAGCTTTCATTTATGTTTGTTACACTTCATTTACTAGGAAGCCGAGCGAATGTTATAAACAATATTGGTCACTGTTAGCTGAAGAGTGTGATTTCTGCATCACCAGAGCATCCCCAGACTAAAAAGCAATTGTTTTCAAAACAGGTTTTCCAAATTAGGAATGGGACGATAGCCGTTTTCAAGGGTTGGAAAAGTCAAGGTTTTAAAACCATCAACATTTTCTGCTATACAGTTCCTATGGTATATGTACAATTTTTTATTAAAGTTTTTGTTTGTTAAGACAACAGTATCTCCAGCACAAAGGACGTCCAAAGATGCCATTTTAAATTGAAAAACTAAATTTGTGTTTTTGAAACTAATGAGGACAGCAGAAGTAAATAATTTATTTGAATTATTTAGCTTAACATTTTTACTGATCCAAAATATTGTAAATGTTTCTCAAGATAAAATATATTGTGTTCCAAGTGGGAAAAAGTTTTTTTTTTTTTTTTTACCCAGACATTTAAAAAGAAAATATTTTAGAGCAGTAACTACAATACGGTGAAACCGTATATTGGATAACCGTGATATTTATATACAAGGTTAATATACTGTCAGAATCTTATACCATCCCATGTCTATTCAAACACAGCCCTCGTCTTTCAATGGCTTGGTCAAAAAAAAAAAAAATAGATTCAAACTTACCATTGGTAAATGATTGAGATTCAAAAACTAAACTAAAATTGGGAATAAAGAATGTTTTACTGTCAAGTAAAGCACAATGTACAGTCAAAATGAAGGAATTTTTTTACAAATTGATTTTTCATAGGTTTTTCACCCACATTTTGAATTATGCTTTGCATAGATTTGTGTTTAATGTAGTAGGAAACTTCCATAAAATGTAATGCATGATGTCCTGTCAGAATTTTGTGTTTAAATAATTATACACTATGCTTCCTCATATTTCTCTCTTTTTTTTGAATGTTAAAAAAGCCAACACTTTAATATTTAGGCACATACCAACCCCACTACTGGGTATGGTTATGGGTATGTTACTTCAAACGCATGGATCACTTGACAACGTTAGTCTAAGTGCTTCATGGGAGTATTTAGGTGCTAAAGTTTCATTTTTGCACTTTTTGATTGAATTTATGCTCTGATTAGTGGAGATTTGCTTGCAGAAATAACAAAAATTATGCTTTTTAAATTGTTTAATATTTTTACACTTACAGTAAAAATAATAAGTAATATAAGTAATAATAAGTAAATAAAGGAAAAGTAATGCAAATAATAAAGCAGGTGGACAGCAAATAGCCATCAACTGACTTCCTCAAAGTGAACAGTAGGATGGTTTTGAACAGTTTTTTTATTTATTGTTCATTTTCAAATTCCCTATGGGTAAAATGAATGGTTTATTTACTTTTGAAACCTAAAGGCTGGGATGCACTAGGCCGGCGGGCAGCCATTGGGCAACATTGGGCCACTAGTGCACTTTAGTGTTCACGAAAATGTTTTTGCACAAACGAGACCAAATGCAGCTGATGCGAGGCGACAACACAGTTAGTTTGCATCACCGCTAGTTCTTTATCATGAGCTTGGTGTGTCCCAAGCTTAAGTGTTGCACACTATAAGGTGTTGTTGATGATCCAGATCAAATGTGGTACTTGAAAACAAAAATATTTGCATTAGCAATGTTTTGATTTCAAAATAAACCATGGCGCCCATGAAAAGTGAAAGTGAAGTAAGAAAAAAAAGCATGTTTGATAAACAAAGCACATCTGTAACCATTGTATCAGGACATCAGCAGGAAAAAAAAATTTACTATTATTCAAGTAGTCAAACTGTTTCAAACCATGAGCAAAAAGTAGAAGGATTTACAGCTTTCTTATAAAGATGACATATAAAAACGCTCCTCAATATTACTGGACAAAGCTGGAAATGTATAGCACAAAAAAAGAAAGCTATCAAATTCCTTTGAACTAAAACAGTGAAGCATTTCACCATTCCACACTTTCACAGTAGCTTGGAGGGTCTAGAACTACCACTGCTTTGCATCTTCACACACATGTACACATGGCTTAGGGCTGAAATTATGGAAAGACACATTGTGGTGGATGGTGTATAAAAAAATACCCATAAGCATGTAATGAGATAATTGATAGTTCACTTCAGTGTTTCGTTGTGAGACAGAACAGTAGACTGCCTGATCTGCTGTGTGCACATCTGAGAGTCTCTGAGAGAAAAAGAGAAGATGGGAGGTGCGTCAAACAGGCAGCCGTTGCCTTCAGGAGGTGCTTTGATTTTATAACAGTAATTTGTGATCACGTACTGCAGAGATGCAGAGCTTTTTCTGATCTCTGTATTCTGTTATACTGTGTATGTGTGTGTGTGTGTGTGTGTGTGTGTGTGTGTGTGTGTGTGTTTGTGTGTGTGTGCTTTTCAAGTGTTTGCACACATGTGAGCAAATGATCTCTCAGTTCGGGGCTTGATTATTAACCTGAATGTTGACACAGAACAGAGAGATTACAGATTAAAAATTGCATTTTTATGACAAATACAAGACTTGAATCAAATTCAATATGTGTTTAACTGAAGGACACGACTCTGCGGCCAGTATAGACTGCAGTGTCCTCTGCCAAGTGATCGTAAAATAGTGAAAGTTGTTCAATCAAAGCTGTAAAAGACAGAACTACTGGAGAGTTATGACAGTCTCGGTCTAAGTGCATTTTAAAGGCTATAAAATCGTGATAAATCAAGCAGTGACAGATCCATTCTTCATTTTGACATTCATCCAATTGTAACAGCTTATTGAAAAAACAAATTAGGGCAGGACTTGATTCTATATATAGTTCACTGATTGGATTTTGGCCCGGTTTGCACTTGTTGGTATTAACTTGTGTTTTGAGTGATCCAATCACGAGTGGTCAGCCGAGACGCATTACTGCTGACACCTGGTATTACCATGTTCAAATGAGTCTCGTGATCTCTTGTCATGCTCTACATCACCTTCGCTGAGCCCTCAGCGTAACGCACGAGTACCACTGAAAAAACAAACCCATGTTATGAGGCTTACAGGAGAGCAAGCAAACAAAAATGGTGACAATGGCACAGCCATCTCAAATGCAATCTGTGTTTTCCCACGCTAGGATCGACAATCACATGCTAGGAACGTAGAGTAGGATGTCTTCTGTTAAAGTTAAAAGTGGACAGGCTCAAAACATTTTAGATGCTCTTTATTACTGTATTTAGTGTTGCCCATCAGAATGTAATCAGCGTTACCATCCAAAGAATCTTGATGAACTCTGGGACTCCAGCAAGAATGCTTTCTTTATCATTCCAGATGACTTTATTAATAAGTTATTTGAGTCATTGTGAAGATGTATGAGTGCAGTTTTACAAGCTCATGGGAGTCGTACACAATGTTAATTCTTTTTCCACTGCACCATGACTTTATATTCTATACTGTAAATTAGAGCTGCACGATTCTGTCTAAAATGAGAATCGCAATTTTTTTGCTTAAAATGAAGATCACGATTTTCTCACGATTCTGTAAATAAGCAATTCCAGCGTTATGGATGTGACATTTGACATAAAAACTCAAAACATAAATTCACATAGACAGTATATGTTAACATTATATTGAAACATCTGTTTATATTATCAATCTGTAAACATGTTTTGTATGCGAGTTTGTAGTATACAACATACTTTGTAGAAATTCTGTGAATTAAACCTCACAACCCAAAAGAAATAATGCTAATCAAAAGGATAAGAGTCAGCTTACTATAGAACAAACATGATTGATTTTAGTTTATGAGGGAAAAGTGTTATTATGGATGTGACACTTTACCGTTATGGATGTGACAGGTGTGAAATTGCCACTTGTGTGACTTTGGTAAATTAAATATAACAGTTTGAAAACATTGACAGGTACATTTGAGTATTTCTAAAGTACTGTAAAATACAAGCCTACACAAAAAACATAGAAACGTTTCCGCATTTTGATGAAAACTTAATTCTTTTCATGGCAAGGTTGACATTTGCATGCAATTGCTCAGATGTAAAATAAAGTTAATATGGGTAGGCTATTATCATTGTTATTTCTCAAACATATGGTAAAACAACAATAATAATATTGTATAGGTCTATTGCTGGTTAAAATGCTAAATTTTGTATAGACTTGAAACGGTGGACTTGAACATACTTTAAATATGTACTGGTCATTATTTCACAGTAAAGTGACAACATCAGAATATAGCTATTCATAATTCTGATGTTGAATTATTATGTTTGAGACACATGCTTGCAATATGTCATTGACAACATTATTAGATCAATTTTTACTACTGGTAAAATCAGACATTTCGTCACCTTAGAATTATAAGGTTCTATCTGCGTTCGAAATGATTATGAGATATTGAGCTTCAAAGTTTTTGTTTTCCATAGCAAACAGTATGTGTAACATTTGTTTTTTAAATAAACGTCTTAAAATGTAAACAAGTTATAAAAAACATCCCATAATGTAAATAATTTAACATTTAATAAGAATATGTCAATAACTCAATTTAGAAAAAAAATGTCAGATAGAACCTTATAATTCGAAGGTGACGATTTGTCATTATCAGATTCTCTCTTGCATTATATAGGCTAGAGCAGTTTTACTGACACTGTAAAACATTTATTCTCATGCACAACACTGTGTTCACGATGAAAGGAAAACATTAATGCTTGTCGCAGTCATAACTCTAAAATGCCATTCGGTGCTTTCAGTTTCATTTTCACTGCTAAGTGCAATTCATACTTCCCGTGCGGCTCCCAAACGATCACTTTGTGCCACAAACTGAATGTTATTTACAACTGCATTACCTGTTATTCACAGCCTATGCAGGTTCTGTTCCCTAAAGTAGACTTCATTCATTCTGTGATAACAGCTCACGGTCAGCTCACGTCACGTGTGATTTTGCGGCCCCGAATACATAATCACATGAAGACAAGAATAACATTTTTGGGTACATTATACCTTAATAATACAGTATGTGACTCTTTCAGCACCATTTGGAGGTGTCCACGTTGCTGAACAACGTATGTAAAACAATGTGAAGACTTGTGGGGCCGCCTTTGCTTTTGTCTAAGCGAAGTCAGACCTTACTGTCCTAATTAAGTAATTAAAAATCAAGGCATGATCATATTTTATTTTGCTAAAATAAGCGTAATCTAGAGGCCTTTGCCTTTCATATAAGCCACTTCTGATACCAAATGATCAACTAGAAGTTATTATTTGTTCTTCTTAAAACTTGGATAGGTGACAAGACTTTTGTCAGGTAGTGTATAGGTAACCCTATGGGAACTATTTACTTTTAACCAGTGCAATATTGCATATTGGTCATTTATTAGTACTCATAAAGCAAACATTAATGGCATATTCTGCTTAACCATATACTATATCCCTACATAAGAAATTGAACTTCAACACTACATGTCAACACACTTAACCAGTGTGTCACTTACCTTACCAACACTTACCCTGAAGAACTCTTAAGCAGTAAATTAGGTTATTATTATACAGAGTACGTTTTACTTTTAAAGGTGTTACATAGGCTAACTTTGAGAACTGTATTTTGCAAGGGGCTGACATTTTACATTACAATGCTATCTACCAACAGGGGCCAAGTCTAGGCCAACCAGCCAAACATTAACGTCTTGATTTTACACATGTGCACTGTACATTACTCACACTCTTTAGTTTGGACATCAATGCCTAAAAATGTGGTTTACTCACTTAAATGTGGGTTACTACACTATTTACACAGAGCCATGACCATGACATCAACTCAAGGCCCAATGCTTCAGTTCAGACATAATAACTGACTTTCTATTTGCTGCCTTTAATTAGACATTCCACTATTTCTTAACTTCTTAGCCTGTAATATGTTTCACACTGTCTGCTTGTCCCACTTCCCCAATTCACAGCTTCCACAAGGGAGAACATCTGCTCTTTTATAGGCTACATGGATGGAAGGTCATCAAGATAAGGAGCTTCGCTAAATGATCATTTTAATCAATCTGTCAGTTAACTGCTAGAAACTCTTATCATTTCTCCACCTCCTCTCTAAGGTGCACAAAATTAATCAGTGTGAGCGATTAATAATATTGACAGACTGTTTCTTAAGTCACACCCAGGAACAAAAACTGTTAAAGTTACCAGAACTCGTACCCCTCCCTCTCAGCCCCAATGCCAGGAAAAGGGCCTTTTCTATTCTTTGTGTGATAAATCCTGTTTTAATTACTGCTTTAACCAGGGCATCTCACTAAGATTTTCTTTTTTTTTTCTTTGGAGGTTACTATGTACAAAGAGCTTCATTGGATGGGATACAAGAATTCCAGAGGAAAAATGTTAAATTCTTAAAAGCTGGAAGAAACCAGCTTCTCCCAAATTTCTAATGACTTTTACCTAATTACCTCAACATATACAGAACAGATTTTTGTTTAACAATTGACAAATTAAATAGACAAAATTTAGTAGCACTTTAGATTAGGAAAAACATAGTTGCATATTAAAATGCAATTTATACAAATATAGGTTGTTTATTATTAGTACATATAATAGCCATAAATATATACAGGGTTTAACAATAAGGACTGCCAGATGGCCCAGGGCCAGTGTGAGAGATGCTTGGGACAATAGACAGAATCGTTACTGGCCTGATCAGGCCAGTGCTGCCTTGTCACAAAATTTTTATTTGCCTGCGACTATTTGTCAATTGTGTGCAAGCACAGTCTTAGAATCTAGAAACAGCTTGTGCTTTTAAGCCTTTGAATGCTACATTCTCTGTGAAGTCAAAACATTATATTACTTTTTGGTTCCTCATATCTGATTGGATATTGTGAGCACGTTATTTTTTTTTTCAGCGAAGAGACGGCAGCATCAAATTATGACGCTAAAAGAAAACGTCTGTTTCTAACGTCTTGAAAGCAGTCATTTACGTGGGTAAAACCCAACAAAAAAATTAAGTGATGTTTTGCACAGTTTGCCGTTAGTTTGGCCAGTCAGCCACCTTTTGCTTTGCAATAAAATACCTGCACATTTTCCATACTGCTATATTTTACAGCTAAACATTTTAACATTTTAAAAACATAAAAATTCTACATTCACAGACGTCATTTTGACACATTATTTAAAACATGTGGCTAAGAAATAACTATTATATTATATAAATTTTGTTTTTATTATTAATATTTTTGGTGGGGTCAGTGAAAATTTTGGCAGGGCACATAAAAACCTGAACCACTGGTCCAATCGGGCTAGTAGAAAAAATCCTTAGCATTAAACCCTGATATATATTGCTGTATTCTGCTGACATTTGTCTACATATTCTAGTCCCCTTAAAAACCAACTTAAATATAGATTCCAAAACCACTAGCAAGCAGTAAATATATTTTAATTTATTGAACAGAGTTAAAGCCTTGTTTATCAGTGTCCTCTATATTTGTTCTTAAACATATTTTGCGAAATAATACACTAATGAAGCAAATTCAGTGTCATAATTGAGTCACAATCACACTACATTTTAGGCATGCAAAGTTATGCGAGTTAATTTTATGTTATATTATATCATATTATATTTTAAAAACATAATGATTTAATAATATATACAAAATGTCAACATTTCTAGGCTTGCAATTCTACTTCACTATTGCAAAAATGCCATTCTGAATATTCAAAGTCATTTTTTTTCTTTGAGCTTTAGTATTTTTACTTTAGCAAAGTCTAAGGAGTCTCGTCATATCAGATCCATCTCCTTGGAAGGCCAAAGGGCCCCAAAGGAACTCCAAATACCCCAAAACACACAAAAAAACTCTAAAAATCCTCATAGTGGTTGCTGAATAAACAGAAGTGTTCATCAGGATTTATTTCAAGCACTCAACTGAAGTTATGGCTTGCTTGGTTTAGGACTTGTGGAGCTGTGCATCGATAGATTTGCTCTTGAGTGTGTGGACTTTCAGCAGTGAAAATGTAACCACACTGAACTGAATTTCAACTGTGAAAACTGGACTGACAGTTTCAGCTGACTAGGACTTCAATGTTAAGCTTCACTTATAAATGACACTGTCATCATCACGGCACAATTATCTTGACGTCATTATCAACCAATGAAGTCAAATTCAAAACCTTTTTTTTGCATGTACCACTATGTACCACTATGCGTAGTAAATGCTGTTCCTTCTGAAATTATGTGCTGAAGGTTTATTAGAACCAGCTTTACTAACAAAATGTGCATTGAAGAAAAAATAATAATAATAAATTACCCTTGATTAATCTCCTAGCTCTAGCAATAAACATTTATTTAAAAGGACAAAATTCATAATATTTATCCTTCTTTGTCCTACATTACAAATCTTCAAAAGGGAGCTGAATGAATTTTAGCGTGAAAGCGGTTTCATTTAACTTTATACCAGTTAAGTTTGAAATATTTATTTACTTATTTATGTTTTAATGCCAAATCAGCAGCATCAGCTATATTCATGGCAACGTTGGTAATACATATTCAACATATAATTTACACTCATAACTAGGGCTGCATAATATATCGTTTCATCATCGCTATCACAATATGATCATTCGCAATAGTCACATTACAGGATTTTAAGAGTTGAGTCTGTATTATAATGTATCATTAGCATGTGTTTGTTTTTGAAGCCTGTGACTGTATGAGGATTGTAAAATCATTCAGGCATGAGCAATTATACCATTAGTAACTTTAATAAAGATTTTATTTTAGAAGTTTTATTGAATTATTTTTATTTTTTAATTACTGTACCTGGATACTGTTAGACTTGGAAACCGACAAAACACTGTTTGTTTCACCTGTAACCTTTCCTTTTATTCTATTTATTTATGCTTTTAATATATTTATTACAGAGCATATGTATATATGAATCAGAGAGTGAAATTCAACATCTTTTAAGACCTTTTGTAAGATACTTTTCACACATTTTAAGACCTTAAAACCACTAGGTTTCAACCGGATCATTGGCTATTTAAACTTACAATATATTTACTAAATATGAATGTAAGAAACTAATCCAAAACTAAAACATTATTCACATACTGAATAAAAATCTATTCAAATCTAGCTAATTTACCAGGTTGGCGCCTTTAGAACTGCTGAAATAATGGTGTTGCCTTAGTTACTGCAGTAAACAAAACAGCATGTCAAACCTTTATAAACTACACAACACCCTGATATTCGCAGATTTAATTCAGGCAAACTTTAACATACAACCATACATTGCATAATCAAAAATGATATAAAATGTAATACCCTGCAAAATAGCATTTAAGACTTTTCATTACTTTTTAAGGGCCTTAAATTTCTCTACATTGATTTATCAACTTTTAATATTTTTTAAGACCCCGCGGACACCCTGTATTAGATTTTATGCAGATGCACTCCCTACAGAATCATCCCAATTTAAAATAAACAATTCTTTCCAAATGGAGATATTCAAGTCATCTGTATTTATACTGCAATATATACCGCAGAATGACAAACTATCACAATATTAGACTTTCCCAATATTGTGCAGCCCTAATCATAACTGCTTAATAATAAACAAGCATTATTCAAAAATGTAAAGATACAACATCACTGATAAAAACTCATATAAGATCTTTCAATTTGATCAATGATAAATATTCTAAAATTCCTCCAGGAAACACCTTTTGTCAACATTCCCCTTAGAATATTTCCTAAATAAAAATGTTATCTGATATAATTTTTAAAATACACATGCTATTAAAATTTGTTTTATAGTCAAAATGCTCTTACACAAGTCACAAATATGTTTTTCTTCCCCTTTCAATAAATAACAGTGTGCAAAGTCCTGAGTCACCAATTCTACACTTGTACGTATAACCTGGTCATGTCTACTTTCAAAATGGTCCCTATTTCTGTGTGATATCCAAGGTTTTGAGTATTTCTGTGAATTATGAGCTAATGTAGTAAGCAACTACTACAGAAGCAGGATCACTTTAGAGGACAAACGTCAAACATTACATTTGTCTAGGGCATGATCTCAGCTCTTGTCAACATGCCCATTCACAACGATCATTTCCCATTAATTAAAGTTTAGTAGTTAAACGAACAGCAGTGAATGCAGATGTTAACCTTAAGGGAGCTCTAAACATGTGGCGAACTTTAATTGTGGCTGTGATGTTGTCAATAAAAATAAATGGATGGATCAGTTCAGCCCTAAAAAAGAAAATTCTGTCATCGTTCAAAGATACAGTCACCGTCATACTCATTTCCAACAGTCAATTCTTCACAATCCTCCAAAAAAGGAAAATAGAATCAAACCAACATACGGTAAAACTTTCTTTTTTTTTCTTCATACAGTATGACTTCACGGTGGGTCAGAATAAGCTATTCGGTGCATGAGAACTTGAAGCACAAACTCGATTAGGACAGCATAACCAATAACATTAAGTGTTGGCAGCCATGCAGCAAAATCACACCTCTGCTTCTTGTGCTTCCACCTGAAGCTATTTAAATTATGATGCAGTGGAGAAACTCCTGTGTTTATAGTGTTAAACAATGATCCAAAGACACTCTTTTGTTTTCCCTAAACCCTTAATTCCACATAAAAATGTATTGTTGGTGTAACTTAATTTAATTATGACACACATCTCCACACATTTAAACTGTGTTATTTCAACTTGCTTATATTGTGTTATTGTAACTGATTTGAATTACAAATTTTTTTACTTATTTTATTCAAATTTGAGCTCAAACCCTTGAGCTAAATGTATTTTTTATTAATTTATGTGTAATATATTTCATTTGAATTACCCTGCCCTGTGAACTCAGCTTACTCTTTAGATGCCAATTAATTTTCTAATCACTTAATTTAGATAACAGGAATTTTACGCTATTTATTGCAGCTGTTTTAATATTGAATAAAGTTAGCTGACACTGATCTCAGATCTAGCTTTAGCACAAGTCTCATTAAGCAACGCACCAAACAAAATAATTGATATTTAAGCTGCTAATTGATATTTAAGCTGCAAGCTGGTAACCTTAAAACTACACATTACATGAAACTCTTCTAAATTTTCAAACCAAGTGAGGATTAAACTCGAAAATGCCCTTTTCTTAACTTAAAACACCAAAGATTAGTTTTTTAGTCAGCATTTCTCTTAATTTAATCCCACACAAAGCATGCTTGGAACTACATATACACTAACCAGATAGTTAAACCAACAAAATTCCTTTATGTTGTCCCAACTCAAAACAATTAAATTAACTTAATGTTTTACAAATATAAGCGGAATAAACATTACAATAGTTTAATACAGATTACAATAATTGTGTTGTTTCAGCTCATTTTATACAAGTAGTTTGAACAAGCAGCAACAATCACGTTAATCACAAAACAAAAAAACTGAATATCTAAGAAAGCTTTTATCACGTATTTTGATATTGTTTAAAAAAAATAATTTTTTAAATAATAAATAAAGAAATATATTTATCAATTTAACAAAATGCACAAAAAACATATTAATTGAATAAAAAAAGTCAAGTAATACAAAACTGGTTCTCAAAGTTTTGTTGACCACTTTTCTAGTCATTTAGGGTTACCATTAGGGCTGCACGATATTGGAAAAATCTGACATTGCGATATTTTGTTTTTCTGCAATATATTTTGTGATATACTGAATAGCACTATTTGGAAAAGATTTATGGTGACATTTTATTTTAAGGTTCAATTCTTGATATTAGCAAACAAGTAACTATGACTTTTGCTTCAATACACTCCTAATTACCTCCTTTTTAATAGCTATTATGGTATTTCAGGTATTGAGGATTAGAAATATCTAATAAGATCAAGCAGAATAAGTTTATAAGTGCACAATTAGTTTATAAGTATAAGCTGTAACCAATATCTCAATAGCATGCATGCTAATAGACAACTAGTTAATAGAGAGAACTGGTCTCTGAAGTGTTAACAAACGTATTAATTTTGATTAATTACAATTATTCTGCAGGGGAGTGAATCATGCATAAAATGTAATAAATAAATTACATGCATATATAAATGCAATAAAGCAAAGATAACAGTTAAATAAACTGTGGATGCTTTGGTTTTGTATAAGTAAATGTAGAAATTACACTGCAAAGTCTTTATTGTATAAATAATTCAATAC
Organism: Danio tinwini; assembly: GCA_903798205.1. Classification (NCBI taxonomy): domain Eukaryota; kingdom Metazoa; phylum Chordata; class Actinopteri; order Cypriniformes; family Danionidae; genus Danio; species Danio tinwini. The sequence goes on from CAIGQZ010032280.1 coordinate 4,850,899, forward strand.
AATTATTTTTTATTAAGCTTCCACCTGGTACCTTTTTTTGTGCCTAAATACTATAATCTCTCTCAGGCCTTAAAAACATGCAAATTATAAAATGTCACTCCATTGTGGTTAAACTCTGCATCAACATTGAAGCAACAATCCCAACTCAACATTGCATATCTTGCGATGTGACTACTGCAGATGCACACATTGCGATACCGATGCTGAAACAATATATTGTGCAGCCCTAGTTTCCATAAGAATAATTAAAGCTAATTTAGATTCAGATTAATAAAAAATTTGGAACCTTTATGTCTTATGTACTTGACTCAAAAAAGAATCACTCACAAATCCAACATTATTATGGCCGTGTTTACATCTAGTATTAAGATGTGTATCTGTCAATTCAATCACAAGTTGTAGATGTGAAATACTTGTTTAAATGGAGGCGTATTTTGAGCTTGCCCACTTTCGACCACTTATAGATAGGCCAAAACCATATTAGACTGGATTGCTTTCATAGTGTAAATGCTCATGTGGTTGAATGCATTTGAATAGCCACAAAAGACCAGCCACTCTCCACTACTGACTCAATCCTCAAATATTTTAATATTCGTTGGTGAAATGTGCTAGTCAGGTGTGATTTAAATTCACCTGAAATCTTAAGTTTGGTTTGACAGTATAAAAATGTAAAAAGCACAATGTTAACTTCCCTGTCCTGATTCAAACACAAACTCGGATAGAGTTCAGCATAGTTCTAAGATGAAATGTTGAAGAAAGATAAGATAAATGTTTTAAGATAAATGTTAAAGAAAAATGCTGGTCTCTTTCTGTCTGCCTTTGTGAGTCTATTTTTACAATATTAGACTGAGCTTTTAGGAAATTGCTCAAAGTAGACAACAGAAATGGACATGAACACTATGTGTAAACGGGAATGTTTCTTATGTTAATACCATTTATACAGCCTATAAATCCTAATCAAGTTTTATTCAACACATTACTATTGAATAGGTGCAAAAGTCCTAGTAAAATCACTACAAGCATCGGCCAAATGATTACATGTGAATGAAATTAATGATATCATTATTAATTTATTTTAGTGAATGCGTGGGAAGGGAATAAGACCACGTTGTAAAGTACCATCTATACACCTAATATTCCTAGGTTTCAACTGTGACAATGTTTATTCATGTACAGTGCTCAGCATAATTAAGTACACCTCATTTTGAAAATATTTTTTATCCATTTCTCAGTGAATATAGTCAATGTGTTTTGGTGCATTTAAACAAAACAGATTTATTAAACAAATCTATTTATTAAAATAATATTTTAGTCACTATACATATTTAGAAATAGAAAGATAAAACAATTAGATTTAAGCAAAATATTGCAGGAAAAAAATTACAACCTACAAAATTTTAACTACATTTTTCATATTTTTGTGTTCTCTTGATTTTTCCTCTTTTTTTTTTTTACTTGTATTTAATATTTTTCTATAACATAAATTTGGGTGTACTAGTTTTTGGACCATTATCGTGAGCTATTTTGTTAGATAAGCTCCAGATTTGGCTTCAGTACTGACTAATCTAATGTATATGCACAAATATAATATTGTATAGCTTCCTATTAAAAATATGAATTTAAAAGATAGATTTGTGAGGGGTGTACTTATATATGCTGAGCACTGCAATGTCAGTATTATTGGCTTCATGTCAACATTGGTATCTAATACATCATTTATAATCATAACAGTTTCTTAATGAACAAGCAATACACAAAAAAACATTCAGATAACTGACAATGAGATATTCCAGAACTGCATTATTATTACTACTATTATCATGCACATAAGATATGTTTCTTTATCATCAAGGAATTAAACACTAGTCCTCTGCTCAGGAAGACATTGATTTGGATTGTTTGACCGATGAAAAACCACATCCGTGATACTTTAACCTTGCGGCCATTATTTCATTTCATTTATGCTGCAACACTGAAATACTGCCTACCTCGGCACACTACAGTAATAACACAGAACACAGCTTGTGTGAGTGCGTGTGTGTGCGTGTGTGTGTGTGTGTTTCTGTGTGTGCGTGTGTTTATTTCTGGAAGTCCCGTCTCTCCGCAACATGGCCGACACTATGGCTACAGCTGTACATTGTTATTGTTTCAGCCACGACATAAACTGAGCACATACACTCAATAAAACAAATACATGTATAGAAAAAAGTTACATTTAATAAATCAAACACTTACGAACAGAAATCCTACTCACCATTTGATGATGGTGACCATAAGGGATATTTGTCTCTTGAAAGAAGGCACTAAGAGCTGTCTGTGAGTGAAAGATCAGAACACAATATTACCCCACATGCTGTATTATAATAATTACAGGCTATTTGAACATCACGCTAGACTGGGGAACAGTATGGGTTCGCTTATTTTAGGCAAGCTGGGAATGGCTGTAGGATTTATCCTGATCCAAACGAAAAACGAAAGCACAACATTGTATCAGTGTTGAGCTCTTTGAGTGTAATCTGTCAGCGGTCATCTTCATTACATAATAGCATGGGAAGCTAGTACAGTGTGTCATGTGGAAGGATTATAGTATTTAATCTGGAGTAAACTCTAATTGGATAGTAGTCTGTCTGCTGAGCTTTTTGCAATCTTTACACTAAAAAGGTGTATTTTTTATACGACAAAGAACATGCAGAGTGCATTAATAGATTTAAAAAAGGCTCAATGAGGAAACTAAAACAAGTTTATGTCATTGTTAGCATTCGGATAATACAGAATGGTAAAAAGGCATAGGTGTGCTATGTAGTGCACCACATAAACAATGCACTGGCGTAGGCATGCATAGTGTGCTCTCCGCTGCGCTTACCTCAAACTGCCAATGTGCCGCTTGCAAAAGCTGTTTCGCCTGGTCTGCGGCACATCCAGCTGTCAGGACGAACTGGTTGATCATAACTTGATGTTTGAGTTCATCCATTTTGGCTGGTGCTTGTTTCCGAGCCACGAACACTGGTGTTTTCACCCGGGACAGGGATTTTCGAGATTTAGCCTCTCTCCGCTTTTCTCTTTCAGTCGTCCACCATTACAGCCGGTTGAGCAAACACAAATATTTACTGTAGGAGCGCTTGTGTGACGAGCGCCGAATGATTGACACCGCAAATCAGCCAATCAGAGCGGGGCGGGGGTCATGGGAATTGTATGCGTCGGGATTCCACGTTTGTTGTGTTTCTGATGACACTATGCTAGTTTGACGTATATACTGAAGCGATAGATATAACTAATACGATTTGGTTTATATAATGTCAAATGATCGGTTCTTAAATTGAGAGAGGGAATATGTAGATTACACAGAAAGGACAATGGTGCGTGTTTAAGTTGCTCTTTAAACAGCGAAACTACAGGTCCCGTCATGCAACGCTTTATTTGTCAATGCAGAATTTATGAATGACGGTCGCTCCCGTCCAATTCCCATTCGAGCTATGCCACTACCTTCCCAAATATGGTAAACAAATCTTCCAACACCAATTAAACCACTAGCGTCTCAACAGAGGACCTCCGATGTACTTTTAGCGCAGTCCTTTCTTTTGCACTGCTAATAGTAAGCATATGACGACAACTTTAAGACGACGTTGCCTTTATCTTTATTATTATTATTATTATTATTATTATTATTATTATTATTATTATTATTATTATTATTATTATTATTATTATTATTATTATTATTATTATTTATTTTCACAACTGTACGTGAATGCGCAATTTAAGTGAAAAAGCATCACATTGAAATACGGCATCAACAAAACATTTCATGGTGATGCAATCCCTCAGTCTTTAAGATTCCAAATTTTGGAGTGCTAAATTGAAACACCCAAAATATTGTAAGGAAACCCCATCCTAAAAGTATAAAGCCCCAGTTTATACTGTGAAAAAAAATTTATAGCGAATTTTTAAAAATCTAAATAGCATATTTTTGGAAAATATTTAGTTTTTTTAATGTTTTTTTTTGTCATTATAGTAATTGTATTTACTTGCTTACATTGCTTTCATTGGTTTACTATTTACAATTTTATTTTTCTTTATTTTAATTTAACATTATTGTCATATTGTATTCATTATAATTATTACAATTATTATAATGATCACAACTGTTATTAAATTTAAAATAATGTTTCTTCTTACTACGGTGAGGATGATAATGATTATTTATAATGATGATTAGCATTATTATTGTTATCAATTATTATTATTATTATTAGTAGTAGTAGTAGTATTACTATTTAAATATTTTACTTAGGCCCCAGCATAACATACTTGTTATATTATTATTATTTAGTTTAGTTTGACATTTTAATATTGATTTCAATTGACACTCTGTAATTTATTTTAAAGTAATTTATTTTATATAGATTATTTCTAATAATTTATTTTATTCTTTTTTATTTTTGTTTATTTACTTACCTTTTTTACTAATGTTTGTTTAGTAATAGAATGCATGATTCTTATTTTGATCTAACATTTGTTTATTTATTTTACAGTTTTGTGCATTCTTTGTTTTTGTGTTTTTTGAGTAGGACAACTATCATTTACTGTCATGTGAATCACAAACAGAATGACATAATATAATATAATAAAAATATGTAGCTGATTATAAAGTATATAAAGTGAATAAAATTAAAATAAAGGTAGTATTAACAAATAATAATAAAGTTAGTATTAGTAAGTAATTTTACATTGTTTAACACTAAACACAGGATAGTTTCCCAACTGCATCACAATTTAAATAGCGTCAGATAGAAATTATTTTAGAAATTGAATAATGATAATAATAATAATGAACTTATTAATAATAAGTTAACGAATAAAATTTATTTTTTTTTTGCGTCTCTGTTTAAAAAATAGACTGTAGTTCAAATCAGTCGAGACCACAATGACAGACACCATTTCCCATCATCCTCTGTCCTCGGGAAATCCCATCTCGCGAGAATATGAGCTCCCCAGTAGAGTCTTTTCCAATAACGTTAGTCTTGTTTTTGTTTTTATTTTGTTCACAGAGGAAAACGTCGTTTATTTGTCGTCTGCGTATGAGTTCAGAGGTTTGTATAAGCCAGTCTGTTTTTTCCGAAACGCCAAAACGTAGATTCAGAAGTTTATTCCTTTTGTTTGCAGTTCTTCTTGTCGCCAGAGATGGAAATGTGTCCGTAGTAGCGGAGAAACAAACGGCATCCAGCTAACTGTCCAAAACAATCCTGCGTTTACCCAAGATATATCGCTCTTTAGCAACTTTTTACGTCTAAACATGGGTTCAATACTGAGCCGGAGGATTGCTGGAGTTGAAGACATCGATATTCAGGCCAATTCTGCGTACAGATATCCTCCAAAAACAGGTAAATGTCACTTAAGTAAAGTGTTGACAAATGTTAGCTTCACTGCAAGTTGGCTTATAACGTTAGTGCGTGTTTTTAGGATTTACTGGTGTCATACATATACTTTTGCTCGTTATTGGTGTTTGTAACATTTTGTACTTTTGCATTTAAAAAAAAATCTGGTAATTACTGGGTGCCATGTTCTACTTTGGTAGTGTACAGAAGATTTCTTAATTTGAAAAGTGTTCATTTTCTCTCAATCATTGTCTCTATCTTAGCATCATATCCATTCTAGATAATAATCTCTATTAATACCATTATTGCAGGAAATTATTTCACCAGCCATTTCTTCATGGGAGGAGAAAAGTTTGACACACCCCATCCAGAGGGATATCTTTTTGGAGAAAACATGGATTTGAATTTTCTTGGAAACAGGCCTGTCCAGGTGACCAAATGAAATGGCAACCAAACTATAAACAGCCTATAGTTTACATCATTCTTTAGGGTTGCACGATATTGGGAAAAATCTGACATTACGATATTTTCTTTTGCTGCGATATATATTTTGCGATATGAATATAATTTAAACCAGATGATTTGAATGGTTCTATTTGGAAATGTTTTATTAAGTAATGAACAAGTCTTTTTTTATGCAGTGCGTCTGCATAAATTGTTATAAATGACAAGCAAAATAAATAAATAAACAATGCTTTATGGTTTTCAGGGGAGTCTAACAGTATTCAAGTACAGTAATTGAACCATCAAATGTAAAATAACATGGTCGTCATTGTATAAATAATGAAAAATAATGTAATATTTTTATCATTTATTTTTTTTAATAATAATGTTATTCTGTGATGTGACTATTGCAGATACACACATTGCAATACTGGTGCTCAAATAATAATTGTTCTGCCCTATCATCCTTACATAAATGCTTTATCCTGTTTTCCACAGTTTCCCTATGTGACTCCAGCAGCACATGAGCCTGTGAAGACCCTGAGGAGTTTGGTGAATATCAGGAAGGATTCTTTACGGCTTGTCAGGTATCTATAAGCAAGCATGCTGTTAAAGTGCCCAGGAAATTGAAATTAGGTTTTTAGATGTTAGCATTAGTTTATTAGTTTTAAGATTATGTATAAGTGAGTGTGCTCCAAAACAGTGACAAAATTGGTATTAAGAAGATAGAATCTTCCAAAGCTTGCAGTTTGTCACTTCTGCCTATATGAATCAGTGATTTTATTTATTTTTTTAGTTTTTTTGACATCACCTCTCTTTAGTTTCTCATTAAATATTCTGACCAATCAAATGCTCTCTAGTATTTGTCCCGTCCCGTCAAGTCATTTTTCATTTGCTTTTCATTTGATGCTGTTTTTAAAAAGGGGAGTAGCTACTCCGTCCCACCAAGGTCTTCATGTTTTTGTTGAAATTGTCATATGCACATTTCAAAACACTTCACAAGACCTTTAAGAGTTTTTTAATGACGTCACAAAATACAAATAATATGCAGTACTGTGAAAAAGTATTAGTCCACTTGTATTTTCACCAATAAAAACAATTTTACGTCAATTATTTCTATCTTTTGCTGTAATGTGTCAGTAGGAAATATCAGATTTTTTTTTACAAACATTATTTTTGTAATGATCCAGCAAGATTTTTGTTGCTGTAAAGCAGTCAGTGCTTCACACAGAAATTTAATCACAGCATCATTCAGTCCATCTGGAAAGACAAACTGAGACTAAATCCTGTAAAACTACCTGAAAATGTACAGTTGAAGTCAGAATTATTAAACCCCCTTTGGATTTTTTTTTTATATTTTCCAAATGATGTTTGACAGAGCAAGGAAATTTTCACAGTATGTCTGATAATTTTTTTTCCTTATATAGTAAGTCTTATTTGTTTTAATTCGGCTAGAATAAAAGCAGTTTTTAATTTTTTTAAAGGCATTTTAAGGTCAAAATTATTAGCCTCTAACCTGCCTAGTTACTCTAATTAACCTAGTTAAGCCTTTAAATGTCACATTAAGCTGTATAGAAGTGTCTTAAAAAATATCTAGTCAAATATTATTTACTGTCATCATGGCAAAGATAAAAGAAATCAGTTATTAGAAATAAATTATTAAAACTATTGTTTAGAAATGTGTTGAAAAAAATCTGCTCTCCGTTAAACAGAAATTGGGGAAAAAATAAACAGGGGGGCTAATAATTCAGGGGGGTTAATAATTCTGACTTCAACTGTAAGCACAAGTGTACATAGGATTAGAGCAGTATTAAATGCAAAGGGTGTTTACACCAAATGTTGATTTAATTTAGTTAGTAGAAGCTAATTAATTAACAGAATCAGTTTATTTATTATTTTTGAAACATCCTCAGTACATATATATATTTTTTTTTACAGGTAAGTTTCAGGATTTAATCTGACTCAGTTTCTTCACATCTTTCCAGATGCACTGGATAATGATGAGATTAAATCTCTGTGTGAAACAATGCCTGCTATGAGACTTCTTTTGCATAAAAAAAGTCTCACAAAATTATTACAATTACCAGGAAAAATAATGCTTGTAAATGTAAACTGATATTTGACAAACCACCTGTAGGAAGCACTCTTTCCTCTCTATATGCATCAGATATCTTCTTATAAAATCTCCATGTTACTCATTAAGATAACACAAAATGTTTACTTGTGAAAGCACTACAAATCATTGTACAACCTGCTTTTCAACCTTAAATACTTCTTTTGCACAATATTTTGCACAAACATTTACAGTATTGTGTAAAGAATGTGTAGTGTTAGATTATTTATATAGTCAACTGTTTGTAGTATATGTACAGTTAGATTATCGCTTCAGTATACAAAAAGAAATAGAATACATATTACTTTTTTGAAAAAGTGCATTATACTGTATAAACTGTACAACTAGATTAACCATGTTTATGCTTGTTAGCTATACTGTCCACCCTACTCACACCTGAGCTTTTTCTAATTTTGATCGTATTGTAATAAACGCACCATTTGTAAATCTGCTTTGGAACAATAATTCTTGTGATAAGTGCTATACATTTAAACTTGAATTGAATAATTACTACACTACACCAAAAGATACAACCAGTTACAATCATTTTTAGTTGGTGAAAAAACTAGTGACCTAAGTTTTTTATTAATTTTTTTTGCAGATATAAGGATGATTCTGACAGCACACCAGAAGACACAGGAGATCCCAGGGTGCTTTATAGTGTTGAATTCTGCTTTGATACTGATGCCAGAGTGGCGATTACGTTATACTGTCAAGCCTTTGAGGAGTTTGCCAACGGGATGGCAATGTAAGTTTCCGCTCTCTGAAGTTTCTGCAGTTTAATAATTGTAAGCCAGTGGTTTTGTGCTCAGTTTTGTAACTAATGCTGAGTTCAGACTGCGCTATTTTCAGAGTATTTTCACAGATGTTTTCACACTGCATGGCTATCTGGGTTAGTGTTTCGTCGCTGCTGTGTTTACACTGCAAGTTTGATCGTCGACAGAGTGTTTCACACTGCATGACTTTACAATAGGAAGAATCGCCAACTTTGTCTTGGCCCACAAACTACATCTCACAACCAAGCACATGCAAAAAGTAACATGGAAACAACGAGAGGTCACATAATATATCTTTTGTTATAAACTACATAATGAGAAAGAGGCCTTTAGTGGAATAGAAATGTATATATTTTGCTCGCCTGGCTTTTGAAGGGAGTTAGCAGTTTCTCCAACTTTTTTCTTTTTTGACCCGGTTGTGGTATTGCTCCGATGACACGTCAAATTTTTGCTCCTGACAAATTTCCATCAGTTTTTCCTCCAGTTCTTGGGTCCAAATAATTTTAAAATAAGCCCTTTTCTCAACCAAACCCATGCTTGTTGATATTGTGGTCCATGCATTCATAACTCTTTCCTCAACTTCTCGCTGGCTTGAATCCTGCTCTCTTATTGGTTGAAGGTAATCACTGATGTTATTTTCAATCACACATTTTACATGGCATGATTTTGAATCACCAACAGCTCCAGATATTTAGCATGCCAAATATCTAATAGGTCTTTAATAGTTCACACTGTTTGATTGTTAGCACCGATTTGCCTGTGATTTCAGGCATTTTTCTGCAATTTCTCAATAGCTGCTGGCAACTCAAAATCATGCAGTCTGAACTTGGCACAAGTGATTAGTTATGTAGAAACTTGAGTTTCTTGTGGTAGCCTCGGTTGCTTTAAAGTCCCACTTGTGCCATTTAAACCCAATGAAACATAACCCTTTGGCATCTAGGCATCTGCACACTACTTCCTAGCAACTAGATTATTTGCTTAGAATAAACATACAATTATTACTCTATCTTATAGCAAAAGATTACACCCTTTTACAATGGTACCATGTTTTTAATGTACATTACTCATAGCTGACACTCTCAGATGTGTTGATGATAATCACTACCATTTTCATTTTAAAGATACAGTGCCAAGAGCCCTTCAATGGTGTCGGAGACAGTCCATTATAAGAGAGGCATAAATCAGCAATTTTCTCTGCCATCCTTCAAGATTGATTTCACCAAATGGAAGCCTGAAGAGGTCTGATTTTCTAAGATTACGTTTCTGTAGATGATTTGAAACTCTTTTGTATCAGTGCAGTCTCACCAAGGCAAAGACTTTTAAAAATATATTTATATTAAATAAAAAAAGCTATTATTAATAGTTAGTCATATTTTTCTGTAGCTGAACTTTGATCTGGACAAAGGCGTTTTTCCTTTGGTGGTCCAAGCAATTGTGGATGATGGAGATGGTCGGTGTAAAATTTTTCACAATAAAATACAATTAGTTATAGTTATTTATTATCTGTCTCCTCACAAAACATTGCTTTTTTTCTGTTCCAGATGTCACTGGGCATGCACATGTTCTCTTGGCAGCATTTGAAAGGGTGTGTATTTCTTGAGGTTTAGCTCAAGAATGTTGGCTGAAAATTTGCAAGCCTTCGGACATGTTTAACAACATTAAGTCAGTCATTAACCAGGCAGAATTTTATACAGTCTGGAAAGTTTGATCATCATGGAAAATTTGTAAAAATCAATTGGAAGTTTTTTCTAGGTTGTGTTATTTAATAAAATATTTAACCAGATAAATATTAACACTTGCCTAATAAAGTCTTTGAAACGAATAGGAAACCTTAAAATATTTAGGTTGAACAAAAATAGACCAAACATTTCCACATAAATCATCATATAGATCCTTTGAAATTTGATATATATATGTTATAAACGCTGTGTGTAGTGAGATTAATACACTGATATATTTTTAATAGACATACTGCTAGAATAAATGTACATTTGATCTCTCACATTTTAAAAGCACAAAATCCAGCATGTCAGCTTCTATGATAATAATAATATGTATATTCCTTAATTTACAGCATGTTGATGGCAGTTTCTCAGTGAAGCCTTTGAAACAGAAGCAAATTGTAAGTATTGTGGCTCATATTTCTCATTGTGGAATGTTAAGTCCCTGATAAACTGAGCTGTTTTTTTTTAACCTTCTTCACTATTAAACATTGAACTTTTGGTTAGCGTTACACTTCAATTGCAACTATAAATCAGCACTTCAGTGTTTGTTTGGTTTTTTACATGCAGTTGGTTTGTTTCTTCAAGTAATTCAGGGCCTCAAAGTAGTGTTTTCCAACCATTTTACTCAGGAGAGCCCCTATTTTAACATTCAAAATACTTAACGACCCCTTAACCCCTTTAAAAAAAATGAGAAATGCATTACGACTACATGGATTTGACTTTCAAACTTATAACAATATCTAGTAATGGTTAAAAAATTTCTACATTTAAAAAAGTCTTTTTTTATCTTTAAATTATTTTAGTTTTGATATAGTTTTGTTTTTAACATGGTTTTAATTTTTTTGTACAATAAGCAATAGTAAAACTCAGTGTAATTTTTTCATTGATCTAAAAGGAAGAAAATGTAAATGCATTAAACATAAGACATTAATTTATTAGGAAGATAAACTAAATTGAACTGTCAATAAGGTTTTTCTCGAAACAATCAGTTTCCTCCTTATAGCTTCACTCTGCACTCAGTTCAAGCTTCTTCACTAAACCTCAAACAATAGTGAATTTGCTGATCCCCTCATAAATCTTTGTAACCACTTCCTTCAAGCAACAAAACCTTCTCATTTGACATTATATTTATGATTGTGACAGTTTTTTTCTTTCGTAATTGGACCCCTTATTAAACCGACAGACTAAAAGCTTTGATCCGTCCACGCTCATGCACAGCAATCAAATGTCAAAGCAATAATAGACCATGTCGCTTCATAAAAAAAGATAATCGTCATTTTCATCTGTGCTGTGACATTTCTCATGCCAGTATTCTGCATTTCTCAAATCACATGCTCATCCTTTTATGGAGCTAGTTTTATCTTTGATTGAATGATAAAGACGAACACCATAATTCTTCAGGTGGACCGTGTGAGTTATCTGCTGCAGGAGATTTACGGCATTGAAAACCGGAACAACCAGGAGACAAAGGTAAATGATGACTCTGTGCCAGAGGATGTTGGACAAATGAGATGACTGGTAATAGAATGTTTCCTGTGTCTGATTTCATGTACTGTTTGTTTTGTCTTCTCTGTGCAGTCCACAGAGGATGAGAACAGTGACAACAGCAGCGAGTGTGTGGTTTGTTTATCAGACCTGCGTGACACACTCATTCTTCCCTGCAGGCACCTGTGTCTGTGCAATGCCTGCGCCGACACACTGCGTTACCAGGCCAACAACTGCCCGATCTGCCGACTCCGTAAGTGCTCATTAATCAACGCCTCAGCTTCCTGTATTCTTCCACTATTATTATTCAGATGGGTTCCGCCAAGTGAGTGGGTATGGACATAAAGATAAAAGGTTGTACTGTGATTTAATAACAAAACAATCTGATATGGGCCTGATTTGCTATTGGGGTTTTATTCCTCTTTTCATTGTTCTGCTTGGTAATGAATACTGTCAGTAGTGTATCATTGATCACTCAGGCATTGCAGATCATGTGACTGTTGAAGAACAGAGCCATCTGCTGGGTATGCCTGGTAATTGTTAATATTGGGTTGATCATAGTGTTTTCAAATTTGGACCCACAAGGGCTGCAAGGAAGTGTGTGAAAGGGAAGATGTGTATATAATTGTAGTAATTAAATAAATTAGTAAATAATTCAATTATTGAGGTAAGATATCATCAGGCATTTTAATGTAATTTATATTACATGATGTATACATAAATACAGGATTTCTTAATGACTAAGTAATTAAGTAACACAGGTAATAAATACATAATTTACTAATAAAAATGTGTTATTTTGTACTACAAGTTTAAATAAGTAAAAACAATATGTGCAATAAATGGACAGATTACCTAACACAAGTACATTTTCCAAATAGTATTTGAGATATTTAATTAGTATTATTATTCTTCCACTTTAAAAATGTGTGGTTCTCAAAGTGGGGGTCATGAGACAGGGGGGGGGGGGGTCACTTGGTGATTTCCAAAAATCTCATATATGTTATTAAAGTATTAATTAACGATTATATATTTTATCCATAACCTACAGAAGATAAAAAAATAGTATTTAATAGTTACATAAACAACAACATGCAAATAAAACAGTGACTAGCCTTTCATTTTTTTTTCAATCGGATTGCAACCCCTTAGGTTATTATTAACAACACGCAATGGGATTAGTTGCAGCAGATTGATTTTACAGCACAATGTTTAACTTTTGCAGCACTCGTACAGGTAAAGGCCACGACTGAGCATAGAGGACGATGTCCAAGTTGAGGTCTCCAAAATTAAACAAAGAATAGTCTTGTGGTGTAAACATTTCTGCCCGCCTGCCGCATTAACCCTTTAACTGCCCCACCAAGAAAAAAAAAAATTGGCTTGCATTTCTGAACTTCTGATGTCGCTATTTAACACACTCAATGCATTTTATTTCAACACATCCTATAATTTCTAAAATATCAACCTCTACCAAATGGTTGATATGTCGGTTTTTTGGTAAAAGTACTGGAATTCATACACATACTATGAAAAATATGAAATGTACGACCAATTTATTTAAAAACATAATCAAAATAAAACATTTTTGAAAACTAAATTGTCTTTATTTTTTGAAGTATGCCATAAAATATTTTAGATTCTAATTTAACATGTTTTCTTTTGTTTTTTTACAATAAAACCAAAATCAAGTGTTGTAGTGCAACAGGATTATGTTTGTTTGTTTGTTTGTTGCAAACCAACAATGCTATGTGTGTAAACCAACTTTAACAGTCATTATTTAAAACAGTCAAAATACGTTCAACCATTTAATAGAGCGGGCAGTTAAAGGGCTAAGTGAGGTTAATACTAAATTGAATGAATAACAACTATTAAAATGATATGGTCCTTAGACTGTAACACTTTTTCGTGTTGTCAAAATGCTTGTGTTTATATAGTTTCTATTGGTGTCATGTGCAATGTTTGTATGTTTATAACCACCTTCGAGGATAGTGGGTGTCGCAGGTCACTAGCATTTTTATTTTGGTGGTCACAGGCTGAAAAGTTTGGGAACCCCTGCCTTAAATGAGGGTGACCATAATTCTGGCCAGGGGTGGGCAGTATTTATAATACAAGTATTTCAAATATCTATTTTAAATACAAAATAGTGTTTTGTAATTTGTATTTTGATAGGGTTTTTGAAAATAGGGTAATATTTTGTATCAAAAGACTTAAGTGTCTTGTATTTTTAAAATACTTTGCAAGATGTCTACGTGATGACATCATAAAAATGCTGCTTCAGATTGATGTTTTCTCTGTTATTTGCCTAGGCTTGAGATCAGAACAGAAAATTGATTAAGAAGGTGGTCAATGCTTGGAGTATGAATGGAAATTATGCAACACACATGAAGAAAATAACAGACAAATGGCAGGGGTATATTTATGCACAAGTCAATAATCATTAAAAAGAGTATACTGCACAATGCCTAGATCAGGCACATGTAATGGCTGACTTAAACTTACTCAGAGAAAAGCTGTTATAATGAAACATCGTTTACTTCACTAAGTCAGTTTAATGGTAAAGAGATTGATCGAATATGCCTATAAAAAGGTTTGCGAAGAAATGTGGTACTTCAATGTAAAAGTATTTTCGAAACACAAAATGCAGTATTTTATTTTGATGCATTTAAATTTCTTTTTAATGTATTTTTGAAACAATTATTTTAATAATCATATTTATTATTTTGATCACACTTTACAATAAGGTTTCATTAATGTATTTACTAACATGAACTAATTATGAACAATACATGTACATTTATTAATCATAGATCAGTATTTACTAATGCATTATTCACATCCAAATTCATACTTGTTCACATTAATGCACTGTGAGTTAACATGAACTAACAATGACCAACATTATTTACATTATCTTACGTTAACTAGCATGAACAAATACTGTAATAAATGTACTGTTTATTGTTTGTTTATGTTAGTAGTACAACCTTATTGTAAAGTGTTATTTCACAGTCAGCACTACAGTGCTAAAAATGCATTTACACGTTTATTTAGTTAGGGCACTGTCATCAAACGGTGAGGAAAAGAATGAAAACATATCTTTATTTGTATATCAAGATAAAATTTTGCTGTTTTTTGCTGAACAACTGATTGTAGATTTTTTTTTGTGTGTGTTGCCAATAAAAAAGGCATGAAAATAACATGTTTCTTTGATGTATAATGGAAGAGGAAACATGCTCAGAAATGTAGAAACTATACAGACTTCGCTGACATGAGTTGGCCAAACTTTTGTGTACATGTGTAAATCAAGTTTCTGCCTTTTAGAACTTCTTCACTGTCAGAATGTGCACTGATTTCGCTTCAACAGTAACACCAGCTGGGCAAATATTTACTGGCCAAATGAATCTGGTAACACTTAAGCTCACCCATGTGAAGACGCAGCACCTGTGTTTGTTTATGCACTCTGCACTTGTTTGTGTCCCTTTTTTCCCCTCAAATGACCTTCTCCTCTCCCTGCTCCAGCATTCAGAGCCCTGCTCCAGATCCGAGCTGTGAGGAAGAAAACAGCTGCCACTCTCTCCCCGGTGTCCTTCAGTCCAGTGCTGTCCCAAAGCTCCGACCATACTGAGCATTCGGTAAAATTAACATGGGCATGTTACTAGTAGGGTTGGGTATCATTTGGGGTTTTTTCGTTACCAGTGTTAAATCGATACTTTTAAAACAGTACCGGTGCCTGAACTGATACTTTTTAGCCACAAAATTATTTGACAAAAAATATGTATATATTTTAATCATTATAATTGAACAATATAAAATAAACATCAATTCATATTTTATGTAATTGACTTGCATTAATATATTTCTTTTGATCATTTGTTTGTTAGCATGAATGCAAAGATTTTAACATTACATTAGCTTACTACTAACCTGTGGAAAGGCTGTCATCAAAATCAGGAAACACCTTTTTTCTGGGCTTGTGACTACTTTTACATGGACATCAGTGATCTAATGATTTGCCTTAATCTGAATAAGACAATAATATAATTTGGGTGTTTACATGAGTTGCTTTTTGAATGTTACATTCCTGATTCCCAGTTACATGTTATAGCACATAGATCCATCAACGTCATTGCATCACCAGCCTATAAATGTTTCCTCTGCAGTTTGTGTCTGCGATCCTTTAAGATAATCAAAAATCACTGTTTACATGATAGACTCTTGATCAGAGTATTGTCTTAATCATATTAAAATCAGAGTATTGGTGTCCATGTAAACGTACTCACTGAAAGTGCCAGATGATGTCACAAGCTGTCAAAGAGTATGTTTACATTGACACCAATAATTAGATTTTAATGCAATTAAGACAATACTCTGATCAAGAGTCTACCATGTAAACAGCGATTTTTGATTAATTTAATCAGATTAAGGTCATAATCGAACTAATGAGAAATTAAGAATTGTGGAAATAAGACATGTGGAGTATGCCGATTTTAGTCGCATTATTGAAATGCAGTGCAGACATTTAAACACCTTAATCGAACTATTATCGTTATGTAGGACTTTTCGCCACGTTTTGCGACAGGATAGTCCACGTACATACACACACACCCACACGGACGGCTGTTTGACCCTTTTTGCACCTACCGAGTCAATGCAGACCACAGACACCTGCAACGTGAAAAGCTGAGTTTTTTTTTTTTCTATTCAGCATGCGGTTTGAATGTTTTCATTAAAACAACACTCTTCCAGCAGTTCATAGTTGCATCCAATATCTCGTTTGTCATGGGGGGCATGCATGAAATGTTCCCAAATTAAAGTAAAAGTGCCAAACTGCAGTTAAAGTTGACAAATTAAAGAGCCCCTATTACACATTGAAAAGGGTCATATTTTGGTTTTATGGGTCTCTAACAACATACTGATATGTATGCAAGGTCAAAAAACACGTTCATGGTCTTATAATATGCATTTATTTTTACCTAATTATCCCAGCGACTCCCATATGAATCGTTCAGCGATTCATTTGTTCCCAAACCCCTGCTTAGCACGAAGCTAATCTGCACTGATTGGACCGATGACAGCCTGTTGCCATTGGTCGACAGCGTTCAGCGCGAGACAGTAATATGGCCAGCGTAGTTTATCAAGCCCGCGGCCGCGGGTCGCCAACATTGGATCGCAGCGGACGCTCGAAACATGCTTCAAAGTAAACTTACTAACACCACAGTAAACAGTACACGCTTCTCAACAGTGTTATTCAGACACCTCAGCGCCGAAAGCAGTGCAGTTAAACACTAGCATATGCATGACATACATTTAGTTTTAATTCACACAGCAGCAAAGCTAAACTATTCTAAACCTTGACTGCTGCACCTGTGCAGGATCAGCTAACAGTGACCATAGCAACGACAAACGGCAGTGGAACGAGCTCACGGAAGCATTTAAATCTGTAAACAAAGCAGCACGCGTCGCGTTTACAACGTTGCATTAGACGCGAAATGAGAATATAAAGAGTTAAAGAGTTGGGACCGCAGGTTTGAATTTTGCCGGGTCTGCGCGCACAACCATTATGTTTCGCGATGACGCCACGCCGAAACGATTCATTTAAACCACTATGAGTCGACTCTTTTATAGATAAATCAATAGTTTTAAAAACTGTGCACTTTCAGATTTAAGCTTTAGCTGGATATTTCACTTCACTAAGAGCTGTGATACACACTACATGGAAGGTCATTTTTAAAAAACCCATAATAGGGGCTCTTTAAAAATGAAAGACACAAAATTACATGAAACTCTGGAGGAAATGTGGATATTGCGGTGTCGCAATGATGTTAATCGAATTATGTGATATAACATGTAAAATGGGATCATGAAAGGAACATTCAATAAGTAACTCATGTAAATGTCTTAATGTTATTATTGCCTTAATTAGATTAAGGCAAATCATTTGATTATTGATGTCCATCTAAATGTAGTCAATGACAGTCCATTCCTCACCTGACGTATTTCCATTTCTTACACGCAACTTTTGTAAAGCATCTGCTGCATGTTGGTGTGTCAGAATCCTTGCTTGTAAAATATAACCATACTTTAGAATGCTTAGTTCAAGCAAATTAGATGAATGCGATCATGTGTGTTGATGAAGGGAGTCGCTCACTGCATGTTCAGTACTGCGCTCTTTGCCTTCTATAAGCAACAAGAACAAACGCCTGACATTGATGACGGTGACCCTATCCCTCAAAGCTGTTTAGAATTAAATATTTAGAGATGGTGTGACACAGCGCATACTTATGTGTGCCTTTGATGCACCCCTTGATGCTTCTTACGTTCTTGTCGCAGCACCAGTGGCACCGGAATTAGGCACCAAAATTCATATGCTGATTTGGTCCGGTGCATAACGGTTAGGTTTTGGTACCCAACCCTAGTTACTAGTACAGCAGTATTGGTTTTGCCATGTGAAATCAAGCTTTGCTTTTGATTCCAGTAGAGCTATAATTGAACTTTTTTGTTTTTATGGTTTTGTAACTGTGTGTAGGTATAGTGTCCACAGTCATACTGGGGTGATATAAAGACAATCAGTCTCTTTTTTTTTTAATTTCCTGATGTTAAAATCGGATTCAAATCCCTTCCATTTTGAGGCCCACCACAATGTAATGTAGAAGTGCGGTTTCCCCGCCCACCTTTTTGATTGACAGACGCATATTAACATGGCTTCGTTGTAATGCGGATAATCATATCCGCAAGACAGGACGTGTGCAAAGCAACTGGGCTTAAAAGATCTGTTTAGCTTGCTGTGAACATCAATCACCATCAAATGTGATCAAGAATGAGTTTTACAAGTTTAAAACGTTTTTAAAACAGTAGATGTATGTAATGAATAACAGCGTTTTTTTTTTTTTACCATCTTTATCACCACAGCCGCATAGTGTCAGTACAATTATAAAAGAAGACGCTTCAATTTCGGTTTGTGGACATTAAATCAGGTTTATTTTGTACATTAACATAACAGATGTCCATACAGCAGTGGATATCAACGCGTATCCTATTACATTTGTTGTGCAAAAACAGTGCAAAGTTAAACGCGTGCGCTCTGTGTGTGTGTGTGTGTGTGTGTGTGTGTGTGTGTGTGTGTGTTTGTGTTTGTGTTTGTGTGTGTATGTGTGTGTGTGTGTGTCCGCTGTGCATGTGAACTTTGTAACAACATTGTGTGTGACTCTTCGTTGCAACTCCACAATAAATACATCAAATAATAATTGGTAAAGTTCTTACTGTAGTATTTCTCTCAAACGTTACATGAGATCTGATTCCTTGATGTCTGCCACTGTGCTGTTTATCTGATGCAGCCAGAGATTGAGGCACACTGAAAAGCACGTGGGAACAGTGGACAGGGAGTAACTAACATTAAAGGCACAGGCAACAAAAACAGCTACGTTGTTTTCAGAGCAGAAAATTCCTATATTCTGAAAGGTATAATAAATAATCTGAAGGGTGTTTTGAGTTGGAACTTTATAGACTCATTCTGGAGACACAAAAAACTTATCTTAAATCTTGAAAAGGGGTAAAATATGTGCTCTTTAAGTAGTTTCTAGTATATTTTCTTTGGCATGAGGTGAAAATTTAGGATTGTTGATATTTAAAAAAAAATCTTATTATGTAAGAATGAGTTTCTTTTTCATTAAATGAGTGTGTTCCATTTGGTCAAAAAACAAAGTAAAAACTTAAATGAAAATAAATAAAAACTATTTTTGGTTTAAATGTTAATATTGGTTTAATAATAATGTTATTTAATAATAGTTAAAAATATTCCTGTAATGGTAAAGCTGTGTTTTCAGCATCCATACTCCTGTCTTCAGTGTCACATTTGTCTTCAAAATAGTAATAATAATTATAATAATTATTATAATATGCTAATTTGGAAGCTCAAAACATTTATTATTATTATATAAATCCAAAATCAAACTAAAAGTGTTTCAATTGTCGGTGCCCTTTGGATAAGGGATTCATAAAGAAATTCATTTAGTTGTACTATGATATTGTTGAATACGATATTGAAAAATCACAGCATTTAATTGTAATAGAAAGATACTACAGTATAGATACTTTATACATTTTAGTCAGTTTCCTTTAAATGAGGGTGACCATAATTGGAGGTCCTTAGGCATTTTAATGACCGAAAACAGTGTCTGCATTTATCACACGTTTTTCACACAAAACATTTAATAATCTTGCACATGCATAAAACATAATAAAAGTTCCTTATATTGACCCTATTAAACAATCATTTTATTATCATATTTATTATTTCAGTCACACTTTATAAATAAAGTTTCATTAGTATGTAAATATAAAGTTGAAAAAGAACAGCATTTATTGTAATACAAATAAAATTAAATGTCTGTTTTCACTTTATAGCTTAAAAAAATAATACAGATACCAAACTGTTGAATGATTGTTGAACAACTATTTGTTGTTAGATAAACACAACTCTTAAAGCCTATGAGTGCCTATTCAGAGCTTTAATTTCCATTTCAATCCATTTATAAAGCACAATTAAACACAACTAACACTGACCAATGTGCTGTACAGAAAAAATAAATGGTAATGAAATTTAAAAATACAACATGAGACTGAGACCGCATAAAACAAAGCAAACACATAAGAGGGCGCATTATAATTCATGGAATCAAATAGAATGATTTTAGCCTAGATTTAAAAGTAGATAGTGTTTGAGCAGTTCTAATTTCCACAGAAAGGCTGTTCCATCATTTTGGAACAAAAGCTCTATCCCCCTTGATTTTAGTCTACTTCTGGGAACCACCAATAGCCTTTAGTTGGCTGACCTAATAGCTCATGGAGTTTGGTGTTCTATCAGAGATATAAACCATGTAACGACTTGAAGTTTCTTAACACATGAGTTTTCTTCTTGAATCTCAGAATGCAGACAACATTCCTCCTGGCTATGAGCCCATCTCTCTGCTAGAGGCCCTCAACGGTGTGCAACCCATGTCTCCTTTAATTCCATCAGCCCCTCTTTATGAGGAGATCCAGTTTTCGGGAGAGATGGGAGATCCTCTCAACCTGACCGGCCGGCAACAGAACGGAGACCCTGGAGCGCTGAAGGGCAAAGGTAGCAAGTCACCAGATGGGTAAGTTTTATGGCTGTGTAAATAAGTTTGTTAATGAAAATGAAAACGTGAATGCAGTTTTTGATGTGTAATTAATGTGTGTGTTGTTTCCAGGTCTGTACGTTCTCCCTCGTCCCCC
Organism: Danio tinwini; assembly: GCA_903798205.1. Classification (NCBI taxonomy): domain Eukaryota; kingdom Metazoa; phylum Chordata; class Actinopteri; order Cypriniformes; family Danionidae; genus Danio; species Danio tinwini. Next base: position 4,872,071 of record CAIGQZ010032280.1, read on the forward strand.
ATTCAGGAGGAGGAAGATGAGGAGAGGATGTCGGAGCTCTCTGATGCTCAGCCGCAGTCTGTTCTGCCCTGTAGTCTCAGTCCCTCTGAGGTCAGTCACTGTCACTTCACAAATGATGGCCACTGATAGGTGAATAGAGCTGTGAAATATCAATGTAATGTTTTACGATAAATCGAAAGGCTGATGCCAGTGATTCTGCATTGATTCGTAATTATAAACTACACAATTATAAAAAAGTGATTAAATCATCATGCATATTAAAGGTGCAGAAGGATTGTCTTCAGAAATATTTTTTGTTGTGCTGGTTGAAAGTCTCCTCACATTCCAATAGTAATGAATAAAGTAAATGATCTGAATGTATTTTTATATTCTGGGTAAGGCATAAAGCTTAAAAATGTTCATCAAATTAAAATTTGTCGGGCAGACAATTCCAACAAATCTAATAAGTAGCCCAAACTGTCAGCAAATGTTGATTTGTACATCTGCAGCTGTTCACGTTGATCTGATGTTTGTGCTTGCATGCATGCCACACGTTCATGTGCACACGAGACAGTCACAGCAGTAAAAACAAATGCAGAATCAAAACTTTAAAATCCTGAATGAATATTAAAGTTACTTTTGCATGCTGGAGGAAGGATGACACCATGGCTGAAGTATTTCTTTTAGACAGGTAATGATATGTTTTAAAACTATTTTAGTCACACAAAGCTGATGTAGATTGTGTTGTTTTATGAATGGGTTATATGCACAGAAGTTTTGTTCAATCACTGGAATCTTCTGGTGAAAGATTGATGTGATTATTTTTAATTTTATAACGGACCTTTTACAGCATCGATAATGTAAATTTTTATTTAGTTTAACAACAAAACAAGTAAATAGCACTATTCCGCCGAGCCTGCTTTACTGAGGTGAAGCTGCTTTTATATTCACATCACATTGGTTCATTTTAGAACAATGACAACCTGTGACGCGCTCCCTATATTGTTTACTATGCTGCACTGAATATTCGGTCTGAAATAGCATGTTAGCATGGCTTGGTAACAAGTGTAATTCCTGCACCCCACCGGCCAACCACTAAGCATACAGTAGTTGCTTTAGGACAAATAGCGTGAGAGAGTGAGAGCAGCAATCCTTGCATGCTTGAAAAATTGCACATTATGACCAGTGACTGAAAACGTGCTAGATATAATACAGTTTTTCGTTCAGAATTGTAGTATTACAAAGTACTATAATGTTTTCTTACTGGCGAATGACATGATCTTGTGGGTCTCTCTCATCTGTAATCTGTGCGTTCATGATATCAGGAGGTGTGGCTTTAAATGGCAGGGGAAGGATTGTGTTTCAAAGATATAACTGGTTAGCTTTTAGGCAGATAACCTATTGTGTAATGTACCATTTTATGGCAAATAATGTACCTTGGGCGACGCGGTGGCGCAGCAGGTAGTGCTGTTGCCTCACAGCAAGTAGGTCGCTGGTTCGAGCCTCGGCTGGGTCAGTTGGTGTTTCTGTGTAGAGTTTGCATGTTCTCCCCTTGTTTTTGTGGGTTTCCTCCGGGTGCTCCGGTTTCCCCCACAGTCCAAAGACATGTGTTACAAGTGAATTGGGTAGACTAAATTGTCTGTAGTGTATGAGTGTGAATGAGTGTGTATTGATGTTTCCCAGAGATGGGTTGCAGCTGGAAGGGCATCCGCTGCATAAGTGCTGGATAAGGGCATCATGCGCTGGATAAGTTGGTGGTTCATTCTGCTGTGGCGACCCTGGATTAATAAAGGGACTAAGCCGAAAAGATAATGAATGAATAATGTACCTTTTCATTATTTAATTATTCAGTTAATTAATATTTATATTGACCTGTGCATTACATGCAACTTTTAAAATACATGTCACAAATTTGAACAGGCTTGATATTGAAGTACAAAATGCCAAAAATGTGCTTTGTGCTCAGTTTTTTTTCTGATCAGACAGCTATGCGATGTAGATATGATTATACTATGCTATGTGAAAAGGGCAGATGTAAATGCCCCCTGAAATTTATTCAAGATTGTTATGAATCCAATAGCACAAGGCGGTTGTCTGTGGCGCATTCCAGACAAAGAAAAAAAATAGAAAAAAGTTTAAATGAATTTGGTTGTTGAAAACACATGTACATTTTACTCCTCCCAAAATGTAAAAATAAAATTAAGTAAGAGTATTATAGGCTTCATGACATAGTCCTATATAACAGTGCAAGTGCTGCACACAATGGCAGTGCTAGAGATTACAGTTTGTAATGTTGCTTTATTTTCTTTATTAACATTTTACATTCTATTTTTGACCTACCATTAACAGTTTGATGATAAAAATAGGATATCAAGTGAATATCAAATAGCAGCATTAACAACAGAGTCTGCATCCGTAGTAGCCCATCACTATGAATGGAGAGGTAAAATAACAGAAAAAATTGTTGCTCATCTATTTTTTTGTTAATTTACAAAGGAATGGTGTTTATTGTAGGGAGAGTAGGTTATACACATTAATGTTTACCATTTATAGTTTTGAATGATGTCATGTGCATATTTGTAAAATTAAAAAATAGATGTTTAATTTAGTCTGTAATGATGGTATTTGTGGAGTCCACCTTGTGGTTTTGATAAAGTTTTACTGAAACACAAGTGAAGTACAAAGCCTCCTGTAGCCTACAGGTAAAATAATTTGTATACTGACTAAGATATCTAGCTTACTTAAATTTGCATATAGCGTGGGATTAAAAGATCGGAATAATATCTGTTTAACAGTGACACATCTTTGTGGCTAAATGTAAATAAAACAGTTTGCACAAATCAGATAGCTGTACAATCAGAGAACACGCATGAAGTGACCAGGTGTAAACAGGCCATGAGATTCTGAATTTAATTCAGCATGTCATCTGTTTTAAAGTAAACAAGCATTAGGTTTGAGGAGAAAATCTGAAATGCAACAATAAATGTGTAATTATTGCGCTTAAGACTAATACACTTCATTATTCAATTTCTATATTGAATCTTATATGTCTTCTGTTAGATTTACTTTTTTTGTTTCTTTTTTTTTTTGCTTTGTAATATTGTTTTGTTGTTGTTTGTGCTGTTGTTCTTGTTATTTACAATTTTATTTTAATAATTTAAATTAATTTTTTATATAAAATGCAGATACGTTGCACTGCAGTATGAATCACTTAGGTTTACAAGTCATATATTTATATGTTTGTATTTTACACATTCTAAACCCATTTTATCCCCCACTCTGAAACAAGGCCTTTCAATAAAAAAAAATCCTGCAATATTTCAGAAAATGTGAAAAATATGACATTTTAGAATTTAACATTGATGCTATTTACATTGAAACAGTGAGTATGTGCATTATATATGGTCACTCAGTAACTATTTATGTAGTTACAATATATAAATGTCACCCTAAAATAAAGTGCCTTTTTTTTTCACCAGTGCGCTTAATGGCAAACATGAGCTACTTGACTAAAGTCTTGTCGTCTATCCCAGTTGTAAGAGCAACAAATAATATATTTGACTTCTAGTTGATCTTTTGGAAAAGTGGTAGAAGGTAGATTTTCCCAATAAATCATCTGTTGAACTGTATCCCGATTATCACAAATACTGCAGAAGTTCTATTAGAATCCGCATGGACCCAAGATTCTCACAGAAATAAGTCAAGTTTGGTGAAGGAAAAATCATGGTTTAGGGGCATATTCAGCATGGGGACATGCAAGGGATCTGCAGAGTGGATGGCAACATCAACAGCCTGAGGTATCAAAGACATTTTTTGCTGCCCATTACATTACAAACCACAGAAGAGGGCAAATTCTTTAGCAGGATAGCGCTCTTTCTCATAGCCTCCACATCAAAGTTCCTGAAAGCTAAGAAGGTCAAGGTGCTTTAGGATTGGCCAGCCCAGTCACCAGACATGAACATTATTGAGCATGTCTGGGGTAAGATGGAGGAGGCATTGAAGATGAATCCAAAGAATCTTGGTGAACTCTCGAAGTCCTGCAAGAACACTTTCTTTGCCATTGCAGATTACTTTATTAATAAGTTATTTGAGTCATTGTAGAGATGTATGGATGCAATCGTACAGGCTCATGGGAGTCAGACACAACATTCATTCTTTTTCCACAGCACCATGACTTTATATTCTATACTGTACATTATTTCTGTTAAGTGGCAAGACTTTTGTCTAAGCAAAGTCAGACCTTACTGTCCCAATTAAATAATTAAAAATCAAGGCATAATCATATTTTATTTTGCTAAAATAAGTGTAATCTAGAAACCTTTGCCTTTTATAAAAGCCACTTTTGATACCAAATTTTCAACTAGAGGTCAAGTTGTTATTTGTTGTTCCTAAAACTTGGATAGGCCACAAGACTTTTGTCAGGTAGTGTAAGCTTCCACTGTAAGTTTCTTACTTTTGGCCTTTAAATGACCTGCCTGATGGTTTGTGTAAACACTGTACAATAGTTTCTTTAGAAATGCATTTTCCTGTAAATTTTCATTGTGTTTGTGTGTGATTCATACTATGGATAAGCTGACTGTGTGATACTATTAGTTTTGCATAGACCTGTGGTTTTTACCTTGTTGCACATGACTGATAAAGACATGCAAACTAGTGAACGTCCTACACTGTTGTGTCTGTTCATTTTTTCCCACAACATTAACCACAGCCTGTCCTGTAACCTGTCAATTTTTTGTTGGTTTCCCAACAGGACACAGTAGAGGGTGTCACTGCCAAACCTGGCTTTCCAAATTCAGGTTAGCAAACTATTGGTGCAAATCTCTATTAAATATATGTATTTTTTATGACCATACTGCAAATTGTGTGTGTGTTTGACACAACCAGTCAAATGTTTCGGTTAAGAATTTTTTTTACATTTTATCACATTTTATCCATTCTGCTTACTAAGGCTGCATTTATCTGATCAAAAAACAATTGAACTAGTGAAATAATATTACAGTTAAAATGCAGTTAAAGTGCAATTTATTTCTGTGATTTTAAAGCTGAATTTTTAGCATCATTACTCCAGTCTTCAGTGGCACATGATCCTTTAGAAATCCTTATATTATCATGATCTGCTGGGCAAGAAACATATATTTTTATTAGTGTTGAACATTTTTGCACTGCTTCATATTTTTGTGGAAACTAATTTAATATCATTCAAAAGTGAGATAAACAATGTTGACTTGTATGTCTGTAGGACATATTTAATTAGTCAAGAGGGAAATTAAAGACGTTGTAATAAAATGTAAAATATATATTTCATAATAATAAAAATATAATAATAATAATAATAATAAGAAGAATATATTTCAAATAAAGGCTCAGAATACTAAAAGATAAAATAAAATTTCCATAAAACTATGATGCAAGATATTTTTTCAATATTGTTAATTATAAAAATCATTATTAATGATTGGATGTCAATCATTACTGATCATAACCTATAGTGATTATTTCTGAATGATAATGTGAAACTGGAGTAATGATAACAATTAAGCTTGGAATCACAGGCAGTGCTTCCCATACATAGACTTTACTTGGGTAGGCCACCTAGGTATAAAACGGGCACCCAAGTATATTTGACGACACTTAAAAAAAAAACATTTTTATAGCTATTATTATCATCCTTTTACACTTTTTTTTATTATTTTTTTATATCCACACAAGATAACCAAATATCTGCAATCAATTAACCAGTGGAAAACTGTCTCTTGTTTACTCGTTTCGTAGGCTACTGCTGGTTATGTGTGTGCAAGAACTGACAGTCACATGCTCTGCAGACCCACAGGGACGCACCTTTTTGGCACTTAAAACATGCATCTGGCTGGGGTTTCTAAATCATCTAATGTCCAGTATTTGCCTTTTGCTTTGGAAAGTTGTCGTTAATTGTACGCGTTTTAACATTACCTTTTAATTTAAACCTGCTTTCGCTTGGCTTTGCAGCTAATTGAGCACACACAGCCGAAACGCTAAATAATTCATCCTTAAATCTAAATGACTACTATATACTCAGAGGGGACGAAATGACATCTAAACTGGCTGCAAAATATTTGTACACCATTAGAAATTAGTAAAAAAAAAAAAATTTGCATTTTAATAATCTACACTTATAATTATTATTTTTTTTCAGAGATATTGTCTGTTTTTATTCTTTTTATCTGTCATTTATTTCTCATTTGCTGTATATTTGATTAATTTGATGATGTTAATATATTACATATGCTATTTTATACATATCTTAAATGTCATGCCAATAAAGCAACCTGAACTTGAGAAAGAGAGAGAGAAAAGAGAGAGAAAATAAAAAACAATAAAAATAAATCAATTAAACAGTAAAAAAATCTATATTTTTTTGTTTGTCGCATGTAGTTGACCATTTATGCACTGTGGGTAAAAGGTATCTTTCAATCTGGCTATCACCGCAAGTATATTTTTAAACCTGTGGGAAGCACTGACAGGGATAAATTACATTTGTAACTACATTCAATATTATAATGGTTGTTTTAAACTGTAATAATAATTCACAGTTTTACAGATGTCCTGTGTTTTGGATGAGATAAATGCATAAAAATCTTACTGATGATGAACTTTTTACTGGTAGTGCGTGTGATATTCAAACTCAGACTTGACTTGAATCCTTTATTTATGTGATGATGTCAGGTTCCGAGAGCCGATCGCTGGGTGTGTCTGTGAGTGAAATCCTCCAGGACTGTCACAGTGACCGCAGCAGCCTGAGCCAGACAGAAAGTGACCCCTCGGCAGATCTGGCCCTGCCTGGTGAGCCACTAACATGAACACACACACATGCAGGCTCCCTACAAGACTGCCTATAGAAGTTGCTATTGTAAAAGTAGTTCTTCCGAGTCTGCTTTTGCAGGCGGGGTGTCTTTCATGTCCTGATAAAACCTTGTACTGTTGACTTTGAGAAAATGCAAAACAGCAAAGCCGGAGCAAGCAAATTTTTCAGCATGTTTGGCAGAACTGATGCTGTGCCATGCGATCCTTCTCTGTTATTGCTGCCTCTTTGCTTAATTTCTACCTTTTAAGTAATTTTCAGTTTTTAAAAGCATTTTTACTTTTTTCTGGTAGTATTTCAGTCCTCTTCACATTAGAATTTAACAACATTTTCTGTTCTGAAGTGCAGTATTTATTCAAATAACTTAGAGAGGTGTGAATAATTCCACAGACATTTTGATCAGGATTGTATATGTTAAATTAAACAAAGAAAATTGTATGATTTCTGGGCACCTATGATGAAAATATACTTTTATCGCTGTTTGGACAGGACTGTGTGTAGTTATAGTGTGTCCACTAAAGATGCGCGGATCAGCTGAAATGCTATTCGAATATGCTCCTTCATTCTAATCATTCACCCGCCCGCACATATCATTTTATATGAGATATATATATATATATATATATATATCCGCACCCGATTAACACTTTACTAATTCTAATTTTTTGTTTTAAGCGAGATTATAGATCACCGTGGATCGTTCGTTATTAACAGCAGATTCAGCTTTTACATATACAGGAAAAAGATAACAAAAACGGTGCCACTTCAGCCTAAATGGCAGCTATGTTATGTTTACTTGGCCTTTTTCTTTGCACTGTGCAAAAACAGAGTAGAATCTACTGTGCCTGGATTCAGGCAATTCTGTCTCACCTCCAAAACACGGCCAGCTGCATTAAATGAGCCTTCGCTCGCACCGCTTGTTGCAGAAATGCACAAGCTTCTCCTTGCAAGGCGCTGCAGTCATGTAAATAAGTGACCTTGTTTCTCCCAGAACGATAGCAGATTTTCCTCTGATGACTCCTCTAACTGAAAGTTTGCACAGTACCAATGCACTTCATCCATTATTTTGAGCATCTCATCTTCACATTCTGCAAAGTCCACTCTCTTCTATTTTGTTGGTCGACTGCTATGACCCGTGACCCACCCGGAATTAATCATAATGTATTTTTTAATAACCCGACCCGGGCATTATTCGCAGCGCCTGCGGATGTAACTGCCATCCGCGCATCACTAGTGTCCACAATCATATTGGAGTGATAGAAACACAAGTCTCTTTTAAAAAAAAA
>CAIGQZ010032280.1:4895959-4906969 GCA_903798205.1 Danio tinwini
CCGCAATATTACGAGGGAATGTTCACGGAGCAGCAGAATCAACAACATCCTTGGGAGATTAAAGAGGAAGCCCAGCCAGTCCCTCTTTCATTGGATCACGGCTACGCATTTTGCGAGGGATTCTTCTCAGAGATGCAACTTTGGGAAAGAGGAGAGTCATATATGTGAACGCGTGACATATACACGCACTGTCTTTGCTGGTCTGAAGACCTGTTGACTCTTGTTTTGCTACATTAGCATAATGAATTACAGAGGTTACGTGTAATTATTATTCTTGGTACTTCTTTTTGCATTTTTTACCAATTGGTTTATAATCACTATTGATCTTTTGATTTTATTGTCCTTTTTCTTAAGATGAATACACTTTGTTGACAAATGTAGTTGTGTAGGATAGTGGCATTTTGTTCCTGTATTGATTAATCAATCTAATATATTCATTTTTAGTTGACTTTATATTCTAGGCAATGCTTTATATACATACGTCTAACATTTAAAAAGAAATATAAAATGACATTTTTGAGGGAAAAGGGATGCAACAAGCCGAAAGTGCTTTGCAAAATCAATTCCAGAGACAAATAAACGCACAAGCACTTTGAAACATAAGCTCAGTTTGTTGCCCTGCGATTTAGCCTCATTGTATTTTCTCTCTCTTGTAAGGATATTCTACTGGAGAGTAAAGAGCCCTTGTACGTTTCAGAATGTAATGCATTAGTCTCAGATTTACCATGAAGTGTGGGTGGCCATCTCACGACACAGTGACTGTTCTAGAAGTGTACTTGTATCGATTCTTTGAGAAATGGACTACAACATGCAACGTGAAACAAAATATATTCTGTACTTGAATAAAAGGATCAATCTGTACAACTGCTTTTGTTCTATTGCTAATGATTTTTGCCTATTGACTCACATATGATGAGCTGTGTAAACATATAATTAGACATTTACATTGTATTCAAATTGCAGTATGTTTTGTTGTTCTTCATAAAATTATATTTATTGATATTATTATTACCCTTAATGACATTTAAAGGGATAGTTCACACACACAAAAAAAAAACATTTAGGCCCAATCCCAATTCTATCTCTTAGCCCTTCCCCTTACCCCTAACCCTCGTTTTGCGCTTTCCCGTGAAGGGGTAGCAGTGTCCCAATTCTTTTTAGCTTAAAGGCGTAGGGCTAAGGGGAAGGGTTAGATAGCCCTTCGAACTGAGATTTTTCAGGAACACACTCGAAACCAAGGGGTAAGAAAATTTCCCAGAATACACCAGCCACAACAGGTTAAAAAAAACGCTAAAATAAAAAAAAGGCTAAATTTCGCTATCCATAATCCCTAATATTAACTTCTGTATAGCAGTCCCACAACATCCTGACACTCGATGACACTCGAATACCCTGTCAGAAAAGTCTAGTGGCTGGAAATGGGCTTTTTACAGTGTCTGCTATAATGTTAATGTTGTGTTTGGTGTGTTTACATAGATGAATATGGCCACAGTGTAAATGCGCAGTATAGTTACAATCTTATTGCCATATTAGATCGTTATGATAACATAATATATGCTTTCAGTGATTTCTTGAAGATTTAAATACCAACAAATAAAGCAACTGGAATAAGCACAGCAGTCGCCATCGTCTGATCTCATACGAAGCAAGAGATCGTGATGACATATGATGACATGTGCGGGTGCTGTAGTGCTGTCCCATTTCTTTAGGGGTACATTTTTGAAGCTCTTCCCCTTCACACTCGGTTTTAAGGACCAAGGGGAAGGGGAAGGATAGGGGTACAAAAATAGAATTGGGATTGGGCCTTCCAACTCATCCAATTTGTTTTTTTGTTCTGTTGAACACAAAAGAGGATATTTTGAAGAATGTTGGAAACCTGCAACCATTGACTGTTATAGTTTTTCCTACACTGTTAAACCCAACAGTCAACTCTATCAAATGAAATGAGTGTAGTTAACTCAAAATTTACTGAAAGTTAATTTTACTCATTTGAAAAGAGTTTTGAACTCCATGTTGAAGATAATGCGTTAATTAAATACCTCAATACTTCAACTTAAATGGAATAAGTTCACAGTACAGTACAGTAGATTAGTTTTTTTTACTCAAATGGATTGTTGCAATCAGTTTTCTCAAACGGTTTGAGTTGCCTTAACTTATTGGGTTTTACAGTACTCAGTTGGTTTGAGTTCTCTTCGTTTATTGGGTTTTACTGTGCTCGTATTGCTTCGTTTACTCAAATGGATTAAGTTCACAGTGCTCATTAGGATTCATTTTTGAATTTAAATGGTTTGTTGCAATTGGTTTGCTCAAATGGTTTGAGTTACCTTAACTTATTGGGTATTACTATGGGTGTACTATCAATGTCAACCTTGTTCTTAATCTCTTTAATTTGTGTTCAGCAGAACAAACAAATCTCAAACAGGTTTGTAAGAAGTAAAGGGTGAGTTTCCTTTTTTGGGTGAACTATCCCTTTATAAACTATTACTTGTATGAATGTTTACACAAAACAGATGCACTTAAGCTATTAAAGTTTTGTATACTGATAACAATGCCGTAAAAGTGATTCCAGTTTACACAGATCTGCAAAAATGACCAAAAAGGGGACATTCTAAAACGCTTAATGTGGAAAAAGCTTAACATGGTTTAATGTACTTTAATATCAACCTGAGAAACCCAAATTTCTGTCAAACTTTTCTCGTAATTAACCCTAACTACTGTACAAAGAACAAGTGCCAATTCCATAGATAAAGTGAAAAACATCATGTTAAGCGTTTTCTCCCTCATTGAAGTCCATTATAAAGAAAAAGCTTAACGTGGCTTAATGTACCTTAACAACAAGCAGGGAAAATCAAATTTCTATCAAATTTTACTCGTGACAAACACTTTCTGATGTTAAAAGAATGAGCTCTAATTTTAGTGAGTGAAAGTTATCACGTTATGGGTTTCTCCCCATTGAAGTCTATTATAAAAAAGAAAAAGCTTAACGTACCTCAACAATTGAGGCACACAAATAATGTATAAAATTTTACTTGCAATTAACACTAACTACTTGCAAAAGATCAAGCCCTGATTCTGTAGATGAAGTGAACAATGTCATGTTAAGCGTTTTATCCCCATTGAACTGCATTATAAGAGTTTAATGTGGTTTAACTTAACATTTGGACACAATCAAATTTCTATAAAAATATACTGGAAAACACTTTCTGCTGTAAAAAGAACAAGCTTTTAGTGTATTAAGTAAATAATATTACTTTAAGAACTCTCCTTAAAAGTCCATTATAAGGAAACAGCTTAATGTGGATTAATGTACCTTAACACCGACCAGAAAAACCCAAAGTTCTGTCAAACTTTACTTGTGATAAACACTAACTATTGTCAAAAGAATGAGCCCTAACTCCATAGATAAAGTAAACAATACCACATTAAGTGTTTTCTCTCATTGAAGCTCATAATAAGGAAAGGCTTAATGTAAATTTACAACAACCAAGGGAAACCAAATGTTAAAAGGATGTTTATAAAATCTAATTTTATTTATCATAGAGTAAGCCTTGCTGTCAAAAGAATGTGCTTGTGCATGTCATTGACATCCCCACAGCAACATAAGGGAAAACGCTTAACTGAATATTGTTCACTTTAGCTGTGGAAATGGGGCTCATTCTTTTGCTAGTAGTTAGTGCTAATCACAAGTAAAATTTAATAGAAATTAGATTTTCCTGCTTGTTGTTAAGGTACATTAAGCCACGTTAAGATTTTTAATAGACTTCAATAGGGGAGAAAACACTTCACTTAATGTTTTTCACTTTATGGAATTTGCAGGGTTAATTACGAGAAAAGTTTGACAGAATTTTTGGGTTTCTCTGGTTAATATTTAGGTACATTGCAGTTTTTTCTGAATGCTTAAACCCTTACCGAGATTCTTATAGCACAATTTATAAAACGATTAATTCTTATAGCAAAACCACTCACTGAGTTTGCAAAATTAAAGCACAAACACTGCTTTGCACTCAGTTTGCAATTTTGTAACACACACTTGTGTAAAATTGTCGGTACAATCCTCTGCACAGCATTTTTTTGCAGAACTGTAAACACAACTCACTGCTTTACACTGAATATCCAAATGATCAACACACTCCTAGCAAAACTATACACATGTATGGCTATTATTTACACTATTTTGCCAACTGTCTGGCACACTGTGACATGTGTAACTGTTTTAGATAATTAGTTCACTTTGCAATCAGCCCAAGCACTATAAATAAGCCACCTGTAAGCTGTTTGTGTGGAGTACAATGGAGGGAGCAGGAAGACTGAGAAGAGTAAGAATTAGAGGAGGCAAAGGAAGAGGACGTGGAGGTACAGAAGTGAGAGGGAGAGGACGACAAGGGGGTGAAGTTACAGGAAGAGGACAAGGAGGAGCAAGAGGAGGACGAGGAGGGGTAAGAAGAATAAGAACTAGAATTACTGATGACATCAAAGTTACAATAGTGGAATGACTCTAAGGGAAGCTGGCCAAAAGGTTCAGCCTAACTTGATCTGCTACACTGTAGCAAGCATCATAAGGACATTTTGAAATGAGAATCGGTTAGTACAGTCGCATTGCACTAACTTTTGTAGCACTGCCATACTTTAAAAGAGAAACACAACAATACGATACATATAAAAATACTGAAATTGTTACTTTACAGAATTGCTAGATGTCCATATGCTGGGAGCAGAGTGAGAATGTTCACTGCAGAACAAGAGACACATATAATCAATATGGCGATTTCAAATAATTCCATAAGGCTACGAGAAATTCAGCAGCGCATAACTGAGAATGACACCACCTTCCAAGATATACACAATGTGAGCATGTCTGTATTATCTTGTGTACTTTCCCGCTACAGAATCCGAATGAAACAAATCTACAGAGTCCCTTTTAAAAGAAACAGTGAACGTGTAAAACATCTGCGATATGACTATGTGCAGGTAAGCTATAGTATCATTGGTACTTACTGTAATCTGATGGTGCATACTGTAGTGCTGTGCATGGGCCTGCTGTGCTGCATTTGTTTTGTTTTATCCAGCGAGTGATGAAGCTGGAGGCAGATGCATTGGGTCATGAGCAGCTTTTTGTGGATGAGGCAGGTTTTAACCTCACTAAAACAAGGAGACGTGACAGGAACATTATTGGACACCGTGCCATAATCAATGTCCCAGGGCAACATGGTGATAACATAACTATGTGTGCAGTTATAAGTCAAAATGGTGTTGCTCACCATCATGCAACCCTAAACCCTTATAACCCTGCACACATAATTGAACTCCTGGACACCTTATATGACATGCTCACTCATGTTCAGAGACCAGAGCAGACCAGGTACGTCATTATATGGGGCAATGTTAGTTTCCATAGGGCTGCTTTGGTCTGGTTTACATATCACCCACTCTTCAAAACTCAACTAACCCCATACTTTTCATTCTTGAATCCAATTGAAGAGTTCTTCTCTGCCTGCCGCTGGAAGGTCTATGACTTTCCCATCAATGCAAAGCCCTTTTACAGGCAATGGAGGAGGCATGTGGAGATATTGACCAGGCATCATATCAGGCCTGTATACGGCATTTCAGAAAATATTTTCCCCGGTCTAGAGAACATTGCATTGGCACAGCAAAAATTCCAGTGTTTAATATACAGTGTAGTTTTTTGGGTGTTGTTCAGTGTTAAAATCAGAGTACATTTTAATCCATAAGTGTGAAAGAGTTTTATTGTATTTCAAGATTTCACACTTAGCTGATGATTGATAATAAAGCTTGTTTGGCATGCTGTCCCGGGAGAGAGCCCTGAGCTTGTAAGATCCTCGAGCCCTGGGCTCCCTCCCATTTGCAGGGCGAGAGGGGGGTTTGAGATCAGGTAGATCTGGCTTATTCTAGCTGAATGGTGGAAATGGAAATTAGTTTATACATAAACTTCACTTATTATATTATATTTATTATATATTTAAGAGTTTTTTTTTCAGTGTTAAACTTTTAACTCAATATGCAGTGTATTTCCCACTAGTAATGGGAAGTCCTGTTTTTTTACTCGAACCGGTTCTTTCAGACAAACAGTGATCAAATCATGTTTTACTTAAACTTGAAACCTGTCTTGTTGCATTTTAAAATGCAAAGAGTTTAATATATTGAAATTATTTTTTAAAAGATTAATGAACATTTAATAAATTAAAACTATTTTCAACATATTTGATTGTTATCTGTCACACCAATTGGTAATATAAGGAAAAAGGTAATATATCAACACTTTGAAGGGTAACACACACTCCAGTTTGATGTAAGAATAAACTCTTACTGTGTTAAAATGAACTCTGAGAGTAATGTACAAATTTCACACTTTAGAAAGTGTTATTTTAACTCCAAAATGGAGGGAGTCATATTTACACCCAAGGACTGTTAAGTTAAACTTAAACTGAGTTAAATGTACACAGATTTTTTTGCTGTGTGATGTAGATGAAATTTTGTGGCCGGACCCAGAGAGTCGTCACAGTGTAGTCAGATTTTTTTTTCTCAGTGAAATTACTATTTTGTGTTTTGACTTGGAAAAACACTTGTGTTTGTTTTGATGTGTGTAAATGAACGTACCTGAAGTTTGGATCCCTGTATGTTTACAGAACTATGAGAAAGGTATGACCTCAAACTGACATAGCTTAGCTTGTGCTCGGAGAAGGCAAAAGCCAGATGTAGTTTTAATTCATTCCATCAGTGTGTAGTTGGCACATTATGTGCTTATTAATGTGATGGCTTGTGTTAAATGTTTGATACAAAAATACAATTTTTACAAAGGTTTGAAGAGTTAAGCAAGGTTTACTAGCTTTTGCAAGAGAACTAAAATGTTTTGCAGATTTGGTGAAGGGTTTTTTTATTGGTGTGTAAAGTTTTGCAAAAAATAGCCAATAGTTACAAAAAATGTGCTTAAGCCATCAGAAAAAAAACTGTAAGCCATGTTTTTCACGTTAAGTGTTTTAGAATGTCCCCAAAAAAGCTGTATTACACATGCCAGGCAAGTAGTTGGCGATGTCACTTCGTTAAGAAATACTAAGTAATTGTTCAAATCCAGTCCTGTAGTTCTCCATTTTACTAAGCCACGCTCACACTGCATTTTTTTTTATCATTCTCATACTATTGTAGACTGTTCTAGACTGTTCATACAGTCTGCAGTAAGACTGTTTGAACATGATCCTCATGTCAGAGTGTAAGATCTGTTGTTATAATGTTAAACTGAATGCAGGCCTGTAACCAGCCTATTAAAAGAGATGTTTTTTTTCTTAAAAATGGAGCTTTTTGCAGTTATTCGAGGTTCAAATACTGCATTTTAGTGACATTTAAAGCACTAATTTGTGCTGGATTAGCCTGTCAGATCATTACCACACTTTTTAATGCAACGAAAATACTTCCTACATTTTCAAAGTGCTGTCAAAGTGCTTATCATGCTATTTTATGTTTACAAAAATGTATGTTTATTTACAAATGTGCATTTAAACTGTAAGTTATTACAGTTTTATATATAATAATATGAAAATAAAACTTTAGAAATATGAAAACATACTTATTTTTAGATGCCAATTTATCATCCATCATAAAAAACAAACAAACAAACAACAACAAAAATTGGGAATCTGTTAAAGCTTGTTTTAAATTAAAAATTAGCCTATAGGCAAATAATAAACTCTGATTTTCTCAGTCAAAATTTGTCCATTTAAATAATAAAAGCCTTTGTCTATTGGTTATTTTTCTTAAAGTCTTCGTTTATTGGTTATTTTATTGGTTATTCTTCGTAAAGCCTTCTTCTATTGGTTTTTTTATTGAATTTTTTTACAATTTATGATAGCATACTGTCAAAAATAGGACAAATGAGCTCATATAAGGGCTAAAATCTGGACTTTGTCAGAAGGGGGCTGGGTCTTTTAAACCAACCAAATTCCTCCTGGCTACGGGCTACGGGCTACGGGCTCCTGGAATGCCAATCAAAACACACCAAAGAGACCCATCTTCAAAATCCACATTCTGAAATGATACCTCAGAGCAAACATCATGAATCTGTAGTGTTAATTTTTACTCATAACATGCCATGAATATAAAATTTGAAAAAAAAAGGTTGTCAGTTGTAGCACTCTTATTGGTTCTTGGTTTTTGGACGACCAATCAGCTGTTGGTGAAAATATCAATGTTCATAGACCACAGATTTTATCCTATGATTATAGGAATTTTAGGATTTCCAAAATTTCCCAGAGGTACCATGATGTCAAAAAACAACATCAAACTGACACTAACATCAAAAACATGTCAAAAATGCTAATTGATTTGATGTCAAAATCTTGATATCCTTTTGACATCCACACACTGATGCCCTTTTGACCACCAAAATAAAGACATAAAAAGTATAACATAAGAAAGGTTTTATTTGTCTAAATAAATTTATTTGACCCTACAATAGATTTTGCATCCCTTAAATGCATGTAAACTACCTTCAGTCAAAACGACATCAAATTGACATCTAACATTGGCCTCAAAAAACATTAAAAATTGATTACAGTACAGTCCTGTTATCAATTTTTGATGCCAATGCTAGATGTCAATTTTATGTCATTTTGACATCAAGGTAGTCAACTGACATCAAATTTACCAAATCATTGCCACAGTTGCATAGTGTGAGCTACACTGTAAAAAACAAAATCTGCAATTTTACTGTTTATTTCCAGCAGCTGGGGTGCCGGGAAAAAAAAGTAAAATAACGGCCCTTAAATTACAGAAATGTACTGTAAAATAACAGACATTAAATTACAAATATTTACTTACATTTAAATTTCTGGTAAATTTCTGTAGTTTAATGTCTATTATTTTACAGTAAATTTCTGTAATTTAACGGCTGTTATTTTACAGTCTATTTCTGGCACCCCAGCTGCCGGAAATAGACTGTAAAATAACTGATTTTTTTAACAGTGTAGGGTTGCACAATATATCATTTCAGCATT
The DNA here is from genome assembly GCA_903798205.1 of Danio tinwini. Lineage (NCBI taxonomy): Eukaryota > Metazoa > Chordata > Actinopteri > Cypriniformes > Danionidae > Danio > Danio tinwini. The sequence continues at coordinate 4,904,965 of CAIGQZ010032280.1, forward strand.
GATATCACAATGTGATTATTAACAGTAGTCATATCGCAGAATATGCAATGTTGAGTTTGCATTATATTTCATCATTTGCATGTACTTTTGTGGCCTGTGACTGTATAATAATTTTAAAGCATTCAGAAATAAGACATTATTAACTTTAATAATGATTAATTTTTATTTTTATTATTCAATTACCTCACCTGAATATTACTAGATTCAGAAAACACTAAAACACTTTTTAATTCAATTGTATATTTTTCTCTATGGTTTCTATCTATGCTTGTAGATTTTCTGTTTTTGTGCTGAAGAATGGCCAACATACACAAAATACTTTCAGTTCTCCATGATCAAATATTTAAAATTTAAATATTATTTAAAATAGTATCATTTAGAGATCATAAATTCCTTAGAGTTAATGATGAAACTGCTAAAGCTTTAAAAGAAGATGCCTCAGTTATTTAATGAACTAGTATGGTTTTTGTGTGTGTTTTTAGGATTTATTTAGGGGGCGGTATGGTGTGGGTTAGCACTGCCGCCTAGCAGCAAGAAGGTCGCTGGTTGGAGTCTAGGCTGGGACATATGGCATTTCTTAGTGGCGTTTGCATGTTCTCCCTGTGTTTGCATGTTCTCTTTGTGTTGGCGCTTCTTCTTCTCCCTTTTTTAATCCAAAGACATGCACTATAGGTGAATTGAATAAACTAATTTGGCTGTAGTGTATGTGTGTGAATGAGAGTGGATGGGTGTTTCCCAGTGCTGAGTTGTGGCTGGAAGGACATTCCAGAGTAAAACATATGCGGGAATAATTGCCGTTTTATTCTGCTGTGGCGACCCCTGATAAATAAGGAACTAATCTGAAGAAAAAAATGAATGAATGAATGATTTATTTAGCCAACCAATTTCAAGCCTATGATTTCCAAATAATTTCTATTGACTAGCTAGACTGCAATAAGATTGTTTTGGTTGTTAATCATTTTAGTTCCTCAGGTCAAATTGTAATAAAACTCTTTACCACATTACAAGCATTCATAACCATGGCCTTATTCAAGCGGCTATTTGTGATTTATTGTCAGAGCGGTTTGATTATTGACTTGGAAATACAGTGAAACGTGTTCAGACTGGCCCGCATTTCTCAGATTACAGTCAGTTTCACTTAAATAACAGCAACAGCATTAGGCTTCACTATAGATGTTTAACTAGTTTGACCTTTTACATCACCATGAGGCGTCAAAGAGCATCAGGTATGTCTGAATTGACAACTACCGGTTTTGGGAACCAGCTGAACGAGCTCATTTTCATTTAAAGGAGCAGGCTACAAAATCAGCTACTATTTCCTCTGACCCCCAAAATGTACATTTTCTCTAGAGTATAATAAATGATCTGATGGCTGTTTTGAGCTGAAACCTTACAGACACATTCTGGAGACACCAAAGACGTATCTTAGATCTTGTAAAACAGGTAAAATAGAAGCCCTTTAAGCATTAAATAATGTTCCTGTATTGTAGTGTTACTGAAAAAAAAAACACATTAGGGAGAAAATGTTTTAAATGTCTGTTTTATTTTTTTGTCTGTTTTATTTTCTGCACAGCAAAAATTCCAGTGTTTACTATATAGTGTGTTTCTTTGTGTTGTTCAGTGTTAAAACCAGAGTACATTTTTAACATATAGTGTGAAAGAGTTTTATTATGTTAATTATATTATACTTATTATATATTTATATATATTTTTTTCATTGTTAAACTTTTAACCCAATATGCAGTGTTTTTCCCACTAGTAATGGGAAGTCCTGTTTTTTTTTACTCGAACCGGGTCTTTCAGACAAACAGTGATCAAACCATGTTTTACTTAAACTTTTTTTTGTTATTATTATTATTAGAATATGCAAAAAGGTACACAAATTGTTATCATACAAATACAAAAAAAAAAAAAACAACAACGAGAAACAAAAACAACAACAATACAGTCAGGTACTGCCAGGTGTGTGTGTGTGTGTGTGTGTGTGTGTGTGTGTGTGTGTGTG
>CAIGQZ010032280.1:4920513-4933969 GCA_903798205.1 Danio tinwini
TATTATATTATATTATATTATATTATATTATATTATATTATATTATAGTTGTTGTGTTAGAATTATATCTTCATCATTATAGATATCGTTGTGGTATAAAACAGGTTTTAAAATGTGAACTCTGCCATCATGTACTCATCCTCCACTTGTTCCAGACCTGTTTTGAGTTTCTTTCTTCTCTTGAACACAAAAGAAGATGTACTGAAAAATGTCACTGACTTTCATAGTATTTTTTGAATGTCAATGGCTTTTTTCCCAACATTCTTCACGATACACTACCTGACAAAAGTCTTGTCATCAATCCCAGTTGTAAGAGCAACAAATAAGAACTTGACTTCTAGTTGATCATTTGAAAAAGTGGAAGAAGGTAGATTTTTCAGATGAATCATCTGGTGTGAACTGCATCCTAATCATCACAAATACTGCACAAGACTTATTGGAATCTGCATGGACCCAAGATTCTCCTAGAAATCAGTCAAGTTTGGTGAAGGAAGAAATCATGGTTTGAGGTTACATTCATTATTGGGGCATGCAAGAGATATGCAGAGTGGATGGCAATATTAACAGCCTGAGGTATCAAGACATTTGTGCTGCCTATTACATTACAAAGCACAGGAGAGGGCAAAATTTTCAGCAGGATAGCACTCTTTCTCATAGCCTCCACATCAAAGTTCCTAAAAGCAAAGAAGGTTAAGGTGCTCCGGGATTGGCCAGCCCAGTCACCAGACATGAACTTTATTGAGCATGTCTGGGGTAAGATGAAGGAGGCGGCATTGAAGATGAATCCAAAGAATCTTGATGAACTCTGGGAGTTCTGCAAAAATGCTTTCTTTGCCATTCCAGATGACTTTATTAATAAGTTATTTGAGCCATTGCAGAGATGTATGGATGCGGTCCAACAAACTCATGGGAGTCGTACACAATATTAATACTTTTTCCAATGCACCATGACTTAAATTCTATACTGTACATTATTTCTGTGAAACCAAGTGAAAGTGAAACCAAACTTTACTGTCCTAATTAAATAATAAAAAATCAAGGCATGATCATATCTATGTAGGTAAAATAAAAGTAATCTAGAGGCCTTTGCCTTTCATATAAGCCACTTCTGATACCAAATAATCAACTAGAAGTCAAGTTAGTATTCGTTGCTCCTAAAACTTGAATAGGCGACAAGACTTTTGTCAGGTAGTGTATTAAAATAACTGTCCCTTTAAAACATTATAGTGAAGGACTTGGTTCCATGATTAGATTTTAAGAATATTTTACAAAATGTAACAATATTTTTTGCAATGAAATGGGTGGAATTAGAGTGCTTTTTATTTTATTTTAGCAGGTTTCAGAACACATTTCCCCATACATTTTCCCATAGGAATGTTTAACAAGTTTATTTTTAAACTATTATAAACCATGAACAAACAAACAGCTTATAAGCAGAATTATAACATTAAAAATGCAGCATAACAAATACAATAATGCAAAAACGGCAGAGCTCACAACAGATCAATCTATCAGGGAAAATTTTTAAAAAGTATTTTAGGTTTTTTTAGAAATATTTTTTTATTATATATTAAAAACCCAAATGCTGAAATCTATAAGGTCTAAAATATGCATTTTGAGGGAAAAAAGGTAAAGAGGACCTATCAAATGTATTTTAAAATCTCACCTCTACTTTACAACTACTTTTATTTACTTCAAGCAGGCCAGTTTTGGTATGTCTATGCCCCAACTGTCAGCTTATTTTTGTTCTCCTTGATGTGCTAATTTTAATGATTGTTGTAGTGGTTGCAACCCACAAACAGAAACATGCTGCAATAAACCGTACTACGCAGCTCTGTTTATGTCTCTTTAGGATGACGTCTTTTCACTAATGTCTGGACAAATGGAGATGCTATTAGGGGACACTTCAGAGGGGTGAAGAGCCCATTCAGACGCCTCCTTGCACACAGACCTCGAATAGCCTCTTTTTGTCTCCTAAATATGTCACTGTAGATTTACCTTACTCACAGGAGAAGAATCATTTCTGATCAATCTCTCATGCAAAATGACATTATAAAGACGTAATGACTTATTTACTTGTAATTAATGCTGTCAAATGATTATTCGGGATTACTCACATGCAAATTTGTGTTTACATATTTCGGTCTGTACTGTATATGTATTATGTATATAAATACACATGTATATAAAAGTATAGAAAATCGTAATATGTCAATTATTATTCATACATAAATATATGCAGTACACATATTATGCAAACTTTTACTTTGAATCACAATGTAGTGTGACAGCATGTTGTATTATGTTGTGCTGGTTGCAGAGGTCACAGAAAAATGATTTTGATCATTGATTTATCTTAACTGGGCTTGAATTCATGTAGTGAACAGAAAGAGCATTTCACAAATGTAGCATACTGAAAATATGGCTCTTTGGCTATGAGCCATGGCCGTGATTGGAATGCAGAATTAGTCAATACAGTCCTCCTAAATGTCACTCCTGCCTGCTCCTTTCATTTCTCCTCCATCTCCTTTGTGGATTGCTATAAAGCATGATGCAGGCCCAGGACGGTTGGCAGGGTGGCGGGTGAAAAGCATTCCTCAGGGGTTTCTTAGATCTCTGTGGCTGAGCAGGAGAGAGCAGCCAGAGGGCAGAGTGTCGGGACGCCCAGAACCAGAAGCAGTGCCCTGGAGCCCGGCCACACACTCTGCCTCATGCCAGCAAGCAAAGACAGAAAACAAATTCTAGTGCCGTTCACTGAATCTTTTACCACCTAACCTGTTGTTCACTCAGACTATACTGAAGCGATATTTTGAGTTTCAAGTTTGAGGATAGAATTGTGAATTATGTACCACCTACTTAGTGTTGGGGAGTAACTAGTTACATGTAACGGCATTACGTAATTTAATTACAAAATAAATGTAACTGTAATTCATTACTGAGAATTAACTTACAGTTACTTTTGAAAATGTTAAAGATTACAAATGGGGTTACATAAAAAAAATTCTCTTAAAAAATCTGGGATATGTTAAATAATATTAATTTGTTGCTTTGCCTGTTTTTGATATGCACCATGCCTTCTTTTTCGGTGGTCGACAACAAACTTTTTGGTGCGTTACTGCCACCTCTTGCTCTGGGGTGCGTTTTCCAAACAACGACGTAACTCGCGGCTGAACTATCATAGTACGATGCATTGTTTGGGAAAAGAACGATGTAGTGACGAGTGCTTCGCAAAACCCATAGTTTCTCTGTCGCAGATCCATCATTTGAACCATGTTAGTTATAACGTAAAATGCCCACAATGATGCTCTAAACGGGGTGTTAATAACTTCTTTAGAGAAGAACCCCATCATTTCTTTGTGCAAATTATATTGTTTTACACGTACATGCATTTAAAAAAAATCCAATATTAGTTTTGGTAAAAACATGCACTCGTTTGCCATATTAATTGAAATATATGTAAACGGCTCGTTGTTTCATTACAAATATTATTAAGAACATTACATATTCTATTCTAAAACATAAAATCACCTACAAAACCTAACACACATTCTAATCAATCAAGGCCTTTATTTGTCACATATACTGCCATGTATTCACATACACTGACATATAGTGAAATTGGACCCCCCGTCCATACACAAACATCACATTTCAGGGGAAGACAGGTCAACAGGAGGTAGCATTTAGAAAAAGGAAGTAAGATACAATTCAGGAAAGAGAGGCAAAATAAAACCCCTGTCACCTTGCTCTTGAAATAGAGCAGTGTGAGATCAGGGAGAAAAAAAAGCCCCATCAGTCAAGCACATAAACACATAGACATTGACATAACATCGCAACAGGGGATGGGAAAGGAAGTGTGGATATTGTTCGGCAAAGGTGGGCTGCCATCCAGTCCTGCAGCCTTAGAGGCGCTGGTCACAGACCCGCCTACGAATAAAAGCACACAAAGGTGTCGGATGAAGGGTTAGGTAGTGACAGTCTATCTGTAGCTATGTATGTGTGTGTGTGTGTGTGTGTGTGTGTGTGTGTGTGTGTGTGTGTGTACGCCTGTAGAAACCAACAGGTGTCCTTGACAGGGAGCAGGAATTTCAGAGCGTCTCCTTATCTTGCTATCCGGGAGAAGTTGTTTTTCTCCAGCCGAGGCCGTCTGGCTGGAAAAACACGAGGAAGCCGAAAGAGAAGAAAGTATTTCAAATTTAGGTCAATATCTACCAATTTCACAGATATTTAATGTCCGTCACTGGTCTCCAGGTCTGGCCAAATCTTGTTGCAAAGCCGCTAATTTCACCCCGATGTTTCCCATTTAAAGTCTGGTTATTAGCGACCGTGCTCATCCCCGTTTAAATCAAGCCGGCCAGCTCGGTGGGGTTTTGAGCAGCACTGACTGCTTTCATCAATCATCGATACCCCAAGGCCCTGCATAAGCCCATCAGCAGAAACCCTGTTATCAAAGTTCTGAAACGGTAGATATCTTCAATATCCTCCAGGGACAGAGCAGCCAGGTATCCGGCAGGATAGGTGGGTTCTCCCGAGCCCAAACTTCTCGTCGAGAAGATGGTGTCAATTGCGTTCAGAGACCAGTTGATCAAATCCATAATTCCTTATTTGTTTGGGTAGCAGGGCACGGAGAGCCTCAGAGATAGAATAAGACGAGACAAGAGGAGCCAGCCAGGAGAGATATGGGACGGAGAGGAAAAAAAAGTGTGACCGCCTTCGCCAAGAGCCAAAGAGAGAGATATAATATCATATATAAATCATATAAATAAATAAATAGTGAGGCTATTTATTAAGAAATGAAATGTAATATTTATTATTTATTAGGAAATGAAAAAAAATCATACTTTAATAATATTATTAATGATGATCACGATAATAATAATAATAATAATAATAATAATCCTAATACTACTACTACTACTACTACTAATAATAATAATAATAGTAATATTAATAATACTACTAATATATACTAATAATTATTATTTGTTATTATTATTATTATTATAAAAATTATTGAAAAGCCTCTTTTTACAATTTGACATGTAAACACTGCAGAAATGTGCTAACCAACAGGCCCATGTCATATACAGTACAGATACGTAATAAATAACCTACAATAAATCAAAAGCTTTAACGTATGCTGTTTTTTGTTTTCACAAGCTTTGGAGACGTAACAAATTTTTCTTTTAAATAATAGGTCATCTATAGCTTTGACTGTAAAAACTGTTTGAACTGTAAAAAATGCCTTGAAAGCAAATTGCACCTAAGAGAGATTACTTTATTTATTATTTTGAACGTTTCAGGTGTAATTCATGTCTTAAGTGAATAGGGCATAGGGGGGATAACTGGGAATCGAACACAGCCAGGAACTATGTTTCTAACTACAGCTCCAGAGGTGTTGTTGCAAGCATAGAAGTTTGCAACGCAGTATGCGAATGTTCGTTGGAACGACGGATTTGGGAAACACCAAATCAACAAACTATGTTTGTAATGACACAACTTGCTAACACAAGAAATTTGCTTGATGGAAAGGAGACCTCTCTCTCTCTCTCTCTATCTATCTATCTATCTATATAATAATCTATAATCAAGGTAGCTGAAGAGAAGAGATGAAGCAGATAAATGGTGCAGCAGCAGGAGAGCGATCTCACACACAGCTCATATAGTAAATATAGATCTTCAGCCAAACACCAATTAAGCTTAGTCACTTCCTTTGTTCAGTTGTGTTTTTATCCACAGGTGACAAGAGACATCCACGGAATAAGACAAGGGAGAGAAGAAGAGGTGAACCATCCAACTTCCATTCCAGCCAGTGAGTGAATGAATGAGGTGAGTCTTCATAGTGTGTGGTGACTGCAGGTGCAGGTGTGAGGAATCAGAACTCTAATGATTGATTACAGGTGTGATGAGAGGTGGATGGAGAGGGAGAACGGTGATTGGAGCAGCAGGATTGAGCCGGGGATGTGACATTACTATAAATTACTATAGTATTTTAAATGTGTAACACCTGGTTTTATTGGATTTTTAGTTTTTGCTGTTACTATAATTAGTTTCTGTTTAGTACAACATATTATTTGCAATAAATAATTTAACTGAACAATTATGCCTCATATTTCATTGACAGTATTACTGATCACTAAGATAATTTACTTGGATTTAAGATGCTTCAATTTAAAAATGAAAATTGCAAAAAGTTGCTTAGATGTTTTTTTTTTATTGCAAATGCCACAAAAATCACCCTGCACAGCTAACTAAAATTTTGATTTTGTAACAACAGTAACAATCAGAATCAGTACAACCTTTTTTGTTATAAGGTCTGGTTTTGTGGTGGCTGTCCATTAAAATTAAGTTAATATAATCTTAATTCAAGTGATGAAAGGTTTTGAAATTCTAACAGTAAACAGAGCTAGTAAAGTCACACCTGCTTGGTATAAATGCTTGAAAATGATTTAGTTGAAATTATCCATTCAAAGTAATCAAAAAGTCATCAGGTGTAATCAGTTACTTTACTTTTATAAAGTAATTGAAAAGGTACACTACTTATTACATTTTAAATAGAGTCATTTGTAAACTGTAATCTATTACATTTCCAAAGTAACCTCCCCAACACTGCATCTATTTTACTAAACGTATTATTAGACAACAGTGTATAAGTGCTTGATTTTTTTTCATACTTAACTTAATTTGTGTTTATTTATATAGTGCTTTTACATTGAAGGTTGTGTCAAAGCAACTTAATATAAAAGTTCTAGTAAATTGAAACTGTGTCAGTCCAGTTTTCAGACTTTAAGTTCAGTTTAGTTCAGTTAAGTGTGGTTTAATTTTCACTGCTGAAAGTCCAAACACTTAAGAGCAAATCCAATGATGTGCAGCTCCACAAGTCCCAAACCAAGCAAGCGATTGGTGACAACCTAATTTTTATTGTTCAGAATTGGATGGAATTTTAGTTGTGGCTATACCATGCTAGTTTTACTAAATAACCAAGACACTTCAATGAAAACTCTATATTTTGTTAAAAACATCATGGTGGTTATGGATAAAATGGTTATAGATAAAAGCAAACATGTAGGTTGAAGAAAGATTACACGTAAAATGTCTAAAGGTTACAGGACTTGATTTGAATGACTTCAGCACATCTGCAGCCAGAGGTCATCACTAGTCTCTCACTCTGTTTCACTGATTGTAGTGTTTCTTAGCCATAATTTTGTTGCCATCAGTTTTCCAGAGATGTTTAATTAGGTTTAGATCAGGTCTTTGGGCTGCAGTTTATTATTTCAATTTTAGCCATTTGCCGTGTGATGGGCCCATTGAATGAATATTGCTGGCTGTTTTGTCATATTGCTGTGACGAAAGCAGGGAAGAAATTGCATGGTGCTAAAGGAATGTCTGATAAACAATCATTTGTTTTGCACTCTGTAATGTATCTGTATTAGAGACCAAACTTTGAAAACACCACCAAACCATGACTTCATCTCAACCTTCATCTCAACCTCAAAACAAATATGCTTGCCTCCATCTTATCAGATTAGAGTGTATCCCGCATTAGCTAATGCAACTTATCCAGCATATGTTTTACACAGCGGTTGCTCTTCCAGCTGCAACCCATCACTGGGAATCATCCATACACACTCATTCACACATATACACTATGGACAATTTAGCTTACCCAATTCCCCTATAGTGCATGTCTTTGGACTGTGAGGGAAACCAGAGCACCCGGAGGAAACCCACGCAAACATGGGGAGAACATGCAAACTCTACACAGAAATGCCAACTGACCCAGCCGGGGCCTGAACCAGCGACCTTCTTTTTGTGAGGCGATTGTGCTACCCACTGTGCTACCGTGCTGCCTCTTGTTATTACCTTTAGGGAAAAAAAGCCTGTGTCACTTCAGTCAAAGGGACATTTGCTGGTTGAATAAAAGCTACTATAAGTCAGAATTTGCCAGGGGTATGAATAATTTTGGGCTTGACTGTATATGGTTTTTTACTTTATTCTGTAATTCAAAAGTAATCTATTTCTGCAAATTTAGGATTTGGGGGAAATGACAACATGAATAAACACAGTAAACAACTTGTCTACAAACAATTGTGTTTATGGCTAAAAATAAATAAATAAATAAATAAATAAATACATATCAGTTTGCACCATCAAGCAGTATGCTGTTGTTTATGGTTAAAAATCAATGGAAGTAAATGAGACTGGAAGTCACAAGACAAATAAGTTTTAATGCTCTTCAGTGAAGGAATAAGGTCAATCTGATTAGAGCTCGCTCACATTTAGCACTTTTAAAACTGCGTTTATCCCTTTCTCATTAAAGCCAGCTGTATGTCATCGCCTCTCTTTAATCTGAAGACTCCTCTATCTATCACCTGCTGCTGGTTTGGCCCTGTTCAAACTCTCTCCTCCTACACTGTCTGGCCGAGTGGGCCGAGAGCAAATCTCATTTGCTTTAGCACTCACACTAAATCAGTGAGAGAAATAGCACCTGATTGCATAAGCATGACTCCACACGGGGAAACGCGAGCCTCGGTCCTCCGACACCTTCTTTGAACGTGTCGCTCCTCTGCTTTATTATTGATGACCGCCCCGCGGGTTGCGTGTTCGGGCTCCGTGCCGAGATGAGTTGCTGTCCAGAGGCTTAAATGAGCTTGAACTTGACACTTGGCTCAGAACAGAAACCCTACAATGTATTGCATCGCCTTTAAGTCCGTCTAATTAGGTGGTGGTATTGGTTAGTTTTTTTTTTAGCCGAGAATGCTTTAATTGGTTTACAATAAGGCCTCATTTGTTAACATTAGGTTATGTTAGTGCTGTCAAACGATTAATCACATAAGAAGTTTGTATACTTACATAATCTTTGTCTATGTCTATTCACTCTGTGTAAATATTGTGCAGCCTACATATAATTAAAGAGCATGTAAAATAGGCTACTAAAAATACAAACACACACACACACACACACACACACACACACACACACACACACACACACACACACACACACACACACACACAAACATATAATATATAATTTTAATTTATAAATACAAATAATAAAAATTCTAAAATATATACATGTGTATTTATATACATATACAAAATAAATATGCAGAGTAGACATATATACATCATGAAAATACAAGCTTTTATTTTGGATGCGATTAATTATGATTAATCCTTTGACAACATTAGTTTATGTATTAACTAATAAAACAGATATGAGATAAGAGTAAACAGTAGCCATATGCATTTTACAGAATTTACAAATCCTCATTTAGAAGTATAGCTTATTGATCTTTACTAATACTTCACAGTACATTGAATTATTTATTAATGCTAACATTTAAAATTCATGATTAAAATGCATTATTGAAATTGAAACCCAGCCACTATTAACAATTAAAACAAATACTATGGAAGTCAATGGTTGCAGGTTTCCAGCTTTCTTTGAAATATCTGTTTTTGGGTTTAATAGAAGTCAGTCAAACAGGTTTAGAACAAGTAAAGGGTGACAAAATTATGACAGTTTTAATTTTCGGTGAACCGTCCCTTTTAAGATTAAATTCTGTAAATTGGCTATTTTACTACACCTTTTTTTGTTTTGTAATTTCTATAATTCTGTTTATTTGAATATGTTTTGGTCACACTTTATTTTGATGGTCCGTTTGTTGTATTTAAGTTACATTGCATCAACATGCCAACTAATTCTCATTAGATTATTAGACTGTTTGGTTGGGGATAGGGTTAGGGTTAGTGTAAGTTGACATGTACTTGCAAAGTTTCTTATAGTCAGTTAAATGTCTGTTTAGCAGCAGTATCAACAGATATTAAGCTGACTGAAATAAAGTGTTACCAAAATTTTTATTTCTATAATTTTAATGGAGCTCCCATACATTTGTCTACTACAGATTTCCAAGTTGCCTTGAAATGTTAAATGATCAAGTGACGTTGTTGTCAAATATTGGCATGTATTAATATTTTGTGCTCAGAAAAAGTAAATGAGAAAAAAAGTTACTACACTAATATTTTATGTTACCTGTTTCTAATAGCATCCATCAAACGACAAACATCTTTTAAATCTGTTCACCAAGAGAAACTCATGCTAATATTTATTTTGTAGTTTAGTTCATGCCATGTTGCATCCAAATTCTCTTCTATAATTAATTTTGGCGTTAGAATCCTTTCAACATGTTGTCTTTTATGATATTAACATTTCCAGTACAAATAATCAGCATATGTTAATTTTGTGCTCCTGTGGGTGTATTTTATGTCCTCGGGTGATGGTCTGACATTTGTCTGTGAGCTGCAGTTGTTTTCCTGTTTGTTAAACAGCAATATTTCTTCTTTCGAGCCACATAAAAGCTCTCTAGAGATACATCATTTGTATGTACATAGTAAACCCCTGTGGCTGTAAGAATGCTATGGGACCCGGTTGCCTTTGGGAAAAGGAGTCACGTTATGTCATCTGGAATTAAAGAATGCAAAAGCATCAGTTCAGATCATTAGACCTCCTTCTGAGAAAAAGGAGAGCTTATAAATGACAATGTGCATGTGAATTATTAAACAAAGAATACTAATCACTTCATTCACGGCGCTTCCTCCTTTTGCATGCTGAACCGGACCTCTGATGCGAGCATACTTGTAAATGCTCAGTAAAAGAGATTACAGTACTCATGCACTCTGAGCTGAATCAGAGAGAGGTGATGCAGTGCAGATATACTTGCTGATACCTGAGAGAGGGGTAGAGCAAACATCAGCCTATTCCTGTAGAGCAAACACTACCACCAGGGCTTCATTAAAACTGATTGGACCCACAGGGACCACACCTGTTCCGGGCAGGTTGGGATCCACACACACACACACACACACACACACACACACACACACACACACACACACACACACACACACACACATGCTCCGTGGCTTCAGCTTTCAGGGGAACTGGGTTAATACACTGCAAATACACGATCAGGAGAACACGAGTGCTCTAGATTCTCAGAAGCAGTGGGAAATTCTGGAAGCACTTGAATATTATCAAATATAAAGTGTTTTCTTCGGTCTGCCATATTGGAGGCACAGAAAGTAAACAATGCCACTGAATTCAACTAAACGCGCATATTTTGCTGACTATTGCTGCTGAAAAGAATCTATTATTGTCATGTTTTCAGCTGTACTAATCAGTCAGACCAGACAAAGCATTTAGTACTATACCCAGCAGGCACCTAGATGTCAAAATGACATCAAATTGACATTAACATTTCAATAATGCGAAACAATTTGATGTCAAAACCTTGCCATCCACACATTGCCCTTTTGACCAACAAATTGATGACACAAAAAGTATTATAATATAAGAAATGTTATATAATATAACAATTGTATTCAGCTAAGTTTCAATTACAAATGTACACTGGATTTTGTATCCCTACATTGCATGTAAACAAATGATTATTGGCATCAAAAAACATCAAAAAATTATTACAGGCAGTTCTTTAATTGAGTTTTGATGCATTTTTGACTCCAATATTAGATGTAATTTAACTGATTTATATCAAAATTGAATTATTATTACTAAATAAAAAAAAGCTGATGTCATTCAGATGTCAAGGTAGTCAATTAGCATTTTTTATATGCTTTTTTATCTGTTTTTTTATACGTGCATGCTGTAGACTGCCAAATATTATAACAAGTCAAACAGAAGAGAGGTAAAAACTGTATGAGGAACAAAAGATGTTTGTGTTTGGTCAAACTGAATCAGGATTTCCTGGGCAAGAAAATTTACAACATTTATGGGACATTTTACCAGAAATGCACATTTTCACTTATAAAAACATAACAGGGCCTGACTTAAGTTTGTCATCCTCAAAAAAATTATACAAAAACACTCATAAAATCATACAGTTCAATGAGAGAATGCATCCTTGATCACTGTCAGCTTCTCCATCAAATAATGTCACTTCCTTTGAGTCATAGTCATAAAGGTATATTGCTCACATTTTATATAAAATTTAATGCAAATGTGACAGGACTGACTGAAACATGGGGACAATTGTAAATAAATTCGTATTATATATTTGTAGTATTTAATTGTAGAATGTATTTATAATTTCATGTTTTAATCAATGGATGTGAATGATAACAACTTAAACTTTGCTATTTCTGAATAGTTTTTTTTCCCGAAATAACAGTTTTTAGCATAATAAAACTATTAAAGATGTTGGTTCAATTGGGCTGAGGACAAAGACAATGACAGGGTGTGTAAATTTGTAAAGTGTTTTTAATAAAGAACTAAAATCTGTGAACCAAATGATCGACATATTCCTTTACAGAACAGCTCACAAGAAATCAACTATCAGTCCATTTCAGAAATGTTTGCAATGAAATACTTTATATTTACTGTAATTATGTTTTTATTTCAGGGACAGATAATGTGCATTTCTGGTATTGAATGTCCCTTATATTTTCTTTTATTATTTCAGTCAAGTGAAATATTAGGCTAATATCTTAATTAAACTGCTCATACAAGTTTTTTACCACCTATTAAAGTCAGTTTGTCAAAATATTGCACGCTTTCCTGCACACTAAGTCCTTCTTTATATGATCTAACTGTGTCCACATGCTTTTTAAAGGTGTTTTAGACTGTATAAATAGGCAGAACAACATATTCAGTAGTACATTACCATTTCAGTCCATGCTGTTGTTTAGATTTGAGCAGCCGCAGTATGGCCTTGCATACAGGCAACTTACTAAACTTGACGGAAACGCAAACCCTTTATTCCCTGCACTTCCACACATGCACATTCGTTCTCCCCCCTGCTTCCTGTAATCAAGCTGACAGCAGGTGGATGCAGGGGAGCACAGGTCACATGACACCCTTCCAGAGTATTATAGTGCATACTGGGCATGCAGCGATGAAAACCATCCTCAATAAATTCTTTGTTCTGATGTAGTATTGAAAGACACACAAATGTTCAAATACCAAACTGATTTGACTTTTTTAAAAGGGTGTTTATTTAAAAACTAGTTCACAAAAGATGGTGGTTGGGTCATTGTTTTAATGTTAGTTAAATTAGTGTGAACTAGCCTAAAGCCCCTCAATTTACAAATGTAAACAAAAGTCTTCAAAAGGTTTTTGTTGTTGATAACTGATATAACAGGCATTTAGAAACATCCTTTAAAGTAGAAAATAA
This sequence comes from Danio tinwini, assembly GCA_903798205.1. Lineage (NCBI taxonomy): Eukaryota > Metazoa > Chordata > Actinopteri > Cypriniformes > Danionidae > Danio > Danio tinwini. The sequence goes on from CAIGQZ010032280.1 coordinate 4,933,710, forward strand.
GGAGCTCATATTTAAAGAGGGAAAAATAAGTTTTTTTCTATTTTATTCCATTTGGTGCAGTTACTGGTATTTAAATGGAAAAAAGTACAAAATTATAATCTTTAATTGCTTACTTAAAAAAGGCATATTATAAAATCAGTCCCTCCATGGCCATTTATTCACTTGCTGAAACAAGCTAAATTTTCAGTTGTTTTTCACTTTAAACGGCAGCAAAAATAAATAAATAAATAAATAAATAAATAAATAAATAAATAAATAAA
>CAIGQZ010032280.1:4937127-4955606 GCA_903798205.1 Danio tinwini
ACACACACACACACACACACACACACACACACACACACACACACACAGATAAAATGTATGCCCTGTAGGTTGTTTTTGTTGGCCAAATAGAAAGGAAGTAGACATCATTGACATACATGATAGCACATGTGCATGCAACAAATCATTGGTTCAAAAAAATGTGTAAACCATTTTTTGTATAGATTGAACTATATGTAAAATTACAAAAAAAATCATAGTTATATAAACTTAATACAATTGTATAATCAGTTAACTCAGTGTTCTATACTTAGAAAATTTGAAACACCAATTAAATTGATAGTAAATCCAAGATTGGTCAACTTAAAATGTAATGTCTATTATGTTGGTTCAAGCCTTATATTCTAATATAATTACTGACATTAACTCCCACAAAAAGTGTTGCCCTTGCAAGATGCTGGAGTGCATTCCCTGTCATTTACCGAACTATAAATCCCATCATGCCCTGCAGTCACACACCAGTTTCAGTTTACCTCCTGATTACAGACAGCTGAAGGAGATTATCGCTGATTGCATGGAATATATACTTTATTAGGTTTACCTGTCCAACTGCTCCTTAACGCAAATTTCTAATCAGCCAATCACATGGCAGCAACTCAATACATTAAGGCATGTAGACATGGTCAAGACAATCTGCCGTAGTTCAAACTGAGCATCAGAATGGGGAAGAAAGATGATTTAAGTGACTTTGAACTTAGCATGGTTGTTGGTGGGGCGTCACGGTGGTGCAGTAGGTAGCACAATCACCTCACAGCAAGAAGGTCGCTGGTTTGAGCCCCGGCTGATTCAGTTGCCATGTGTGGAGTTTGCATGTTCTCCCCTGTTTGTGTGGGTTTCTTCTGGGTGCTTCGGTTTCCCCCACAGTACAAATACATGCTGTAGAGGTGAATTGAATAAGCTAATATTGGCCATAGTGTATGTGTGTGAATGCAAGTGTGTAAGGGTATTTCCCAGTGTTGGGTTGCAGCTGGAAGGGCAACTGCTGATAAAACATATGCTGGATAAGTTGGCGATTTATTGCGCTGTGGCGACCCCTGACTAATAAAGGAACTAAGCTGAAAAGAAAATGAATGAATTTTTGAATAAATTGTTGTTGGTGCCAGTTGGGCTGGTCTGAGTATTTCAGGAACTGCTGATCTACTGGGAGTTTCACGCATAACCATCTCTTGTGTTTACAGAGAATGGCCCAAAAAACAGGAAATATCCAGTGAGTGGCACTTCTGTGGGTGCAAATCCCTTGTTGATGACAAAGGTCAGAGGAGAATGGCCAGACTGGTTTGAGCTGTTAGAAAGGCAATAGTAACTCAAATAACCACTCATTACAACCGGGGTAGGCAGAAGAGCATATCTGAATGCACAACACATTGAACATTGAGGCAGATGGACCACCGGGTGACACTCCTGTCGGCTAAGAACAGGAAACTGATGCTAAAAACTAATTGGCTGTGGTGTATGTGTGTGAATGAGTGTGTATGGATGTTTCCCAATACTGGGTTGCAGCTAGAAGAGCATCCGCTGTGTAAAACATATGCTGGATAAGTTGGCAGTTCATTCCACTGTGGCGGCCCCAGATGAATAAAGGGACTTAGGCAGAAGAAAAATAAATAAATGAATAAACATAAAACTGTTGTAAAATGTATGTTTTTTTGTTTGTTTAATCTACAGTATATAACTTTGTAAGTAATGTTTGTTAAGCCAACATTTTTTTCAGCGTGGTTTGGGTCTTGTTTTTGGATTTTCAAGCAATAAAACACTGAATGTGCAGAAAATCTATTATTTATTTGTACATTGTTTAATTTGTCCTGTTTAATTTTTTATTTTATACATATTCAACCATGATTTATAGAAGCCATTTATAGTAAAAAGTCATTGAGTGCATCAGTAATTTATCCATTAAAAATTTTGTCAGACATATTTGAATAAGAACCATTTTATGACACTTTAACAATTATTTTAAGAACAACAATCACAATGCAGTTCCAAAATACAAAATTCATTTTAAACAATGTTTGGTTCAAGGTTAGCGCTGTCGCCTCACAGCAAGAAGTTTAATGGTTGGAGTCCCGACTGGGCCAGTTGGCATTTCTGTGTCAGGTTTGCATGTTCTGTGTTGGTGTGGGTTTCCTCAGGGTGTTCCAGTTTCCCCCACAGTCCAAAGACATATGTTGTAAGTGAATTGGATGAACTAAATTGGCCATAGTGTGTGTGTGTAAATGCAAAAGTGTATGGTAGTTTCCCAGTACTGGGTTGCGGCTTGAAGGGCATAGGTTGTGTAAAACATATGCCGGAATAGTTGGCGGTTAATTCCGCTGTGGCAACCCCTGATAAATAAGGGAATAAGCCAAAGGAAATGAATGAACAATATTTTAATTGTTAAAGATACTAGCACTATCAAATCATCAAGTTTTATGCCTTTGTCAAGAAGCAAGATGTTTTTAATTATTTAAAATAGAAGTCAGTTTAGTATGACAATATATTCTATGAAATTATATTCAAGTGTGTTGTTCACTTTTTGTGTAAATATAACTGGTACAATGAGTAAAATTGTAAAAATAGTAAAAATAGTCTTAATATTAATAATCATTTTAATAACCTAATTTTTTATTGTATTTTTTCTTCACACTGGAAGCTAATGGTCACCAAAACAAACTGGTTACCAATGTTGTAACGACATTCTACCAGAAATGTACATTTTCATTTATAAAAAAATGTGACAGGGCCTGACCCTAAAAAAAATCATACAAAAACAAGCAAACAAAAAAATTCCTTTCAGTCATAGTCTTAAAGTTATATTGCGCACATTTTATGTTAAATTTAATGCAAATGTGACAGGACTGACCGAAACACAAGGACAATTGTAAATTAATTTGTATTATATATTTGTAGTATTTATTTATAGAATTTATTTCTAATTTCATGTTTTTAATCAATTGATGTGAATGATAACAACTTAAACGTTGCTATTTCTGCTATTTTTGCTATTAAGTTTTTTTCTTCTTCTAAATAACAGTTTTTAGCATAAAACTAATAAAGCTGTTGCTTTAATTGGGCTGAGGACAAGGACAATAACAAGGTTTGTAAATTAGTAAAGTGTTTTTAATAAAGAACAACAATCTGAGAGCCAAATGAATGACATATTCCTTTACAAAACAGCTCACAGAAATTAACCATCAGTCCATTTCAGATTTTTTTGTGATGAAATACTTTTTATTCACTGTATTTATGCTTTTATTTCAGGGACAGATAATGTGCGTTTCTGGTATAGAATGTCCCTTATGCTCAAAATTAAATGCAACAACAACAAAATGCCATTGCAGGAACAAAGCACAATTCAATGTAGACAATATAATACATATTTTAATCTTACACAATCTTACAGGTTTGGTGCGGTACGAAATGAGATGTCATTTTCATATTTAACAATCAGTGACTGAATTTACTGGATCACTGAATTTGTCATGATAGAAAGGTTTATTGTTTTATGTAAGAGCACTTTCGGCTTTATATATACAGTACTCCGTTATTGGCTGTATGAGCGTTATTGGCTAAGACGTCTCTGCAGGCTTTACAGGTTTGTCGCACAAATGCGTAATTAGAGGACAGGGGATAGAAGGATGGGTAAGAGCAGAGAAAATGACATGCATTGGGCCAGTCTAATGATAGTAGAGGTATCATTAGAAGAGGTGAGCAGGAGTGACAGTCCTATGGGTGCTGTACTTTCCAATCACAGCTTTCACACAGGACATCTACACGTCACTCAGGTAAAACTGCCCATTGAAACAGAAAGATTTTTGTTCTAAATCAGTGCCTGATATCAGGCGCACTAGCCGAAGTGTGGACAAAGGAAAACAGAAACACTTCAGCTTTAGCGAAAGAGTTTTGAGACCATCCAAATTTTGTGATTTGACTGCTAACACCACAGCAGTTGTCTTTACTCTGGGAATCAAAAGATCTGCGATATGTCAGAGCCAACAAGCTGGATTTGACAAAAAAGCCATTGACCAAAATGGTGTTTTGTTGTTCACTGGAATTTTTATTTTCCTACTTAGAGTTTTTGTCTCATTTTTAGTCCAAAGAACTAAAGAAACAAGAAAGAAGAAACTCAATGTACAAAATGATGGCAAAGATACAAGTTAGTTATAAATGTGAATTAAACCATTAAATATGCTGCTTAATTCTATGCTTGGAACAAAGTGTTTCCATGCTTCTTTTCACCCTAGTGGATATTTTTCAAATTGCAACTGGCAGAGTTTTACAACTGTTTGATTAGATGACAGCAGGTTTTAAATTTGGTGAAATCCCCCAGAACCAAAACAATTTTAACTGACATGTAATGTCCATTGAAACGGACGCAGGGTCAAAATGGATTAATCATTGATTAAACGTTCATGAAATGTTTAAGGACTCCAAATGGCCAAATGAGGTGTTTACAGACTTTTAAACTGTAAACTTGATGGGCAGATTAGCAGTGCATTCCAAACAAGATATAATGCACTCCAAAAGGCACTTCGGAGTGAAAAACTCAGAATTGCCGCCATATTGAAGTGTCAGTCCAAACCGAAGTGATCAAAACTGGCCACTTCGAAGGGCCTTTTGGAATGAAGTGAGTTCAAAAAATACAACTGATGGGCACTTCAAGAAATTATCCTTTGAGTAGGGATGCTGTTTGGTGTCACACACTGCACTCAATTTAGAAGGGCTCATCCCTTTGCTCTTATCCCTTCAGAGAGACCCTCCGAAGGTAGGGCATGGGGACGAGCCCTTCAGACTGGAATCCATCCTAGGTTAGAGTTAGAGCAATGTCCAGACTGCTCTCTTTGGCCCAGTGGTGTTTGAATTGGAAAATTGAGCAAAACAAGCCATGCAATACTGTGGTACAGTACAATAAGTGCTACTCATGTTAATGCAAACTGTTTACTATTTACAATTAAAATTGCATCATAGGTGCTGTTCTGACAACTTTGTTGTTGGGTTTGTCATGTATATATCCAGAGTGATTTATAAGTCAGGAATACTTAGAGAGACATCACAAATGAACACCAGAAGTACTTGTATATGATTTTAAGTCTAAATTACAGTCTAATTTCCTTACTCTTGCTTTTAATTTAGTATAACCCATGGTCTCTTTTATTAATTAAAATTTAAAAATGCATTATTTTATATTTATCTTTTTCCACTATTTTACCTTCTGCCTTTTTGTACAGTACACTACCTGGCAAAAGTATTGTCGCTTATCCAAGTTTTACAAACAGCAAATAATAATAATAACTTGACTTCTATCTTTGAATGTATATCTGTTTTTAGCTTTATGTAGAAAATTAATTAATCAAAATATCTTCTTTTGTTTCACAGAAGAAAAAAGTTTATATAAACCAGAAACTACCTATGGGTAAGTTATATATATATATAAAAAAAGATTTTATGTAAAAAAAAAAGGGGGGGGGGTTAACCATCAGTGTATCAATAATTCAACAATAATTGTTTGTTAAATAAGACCATTTGTTAATCAAGATAAAAAAATGTTTGTATTGGTAATTTTCTGCAAGTAATTAAAGAAAGCAGGTTAAGCTCAGAGTTTCTTTATTCTGTTGAACAATAAAGAAGATAGTTTAAAGAAAGTCAATGTTTACCAGTTTTTTTTTTTAATAACTTATGTTGTTTTCAACAGAATAAAGAGACTTAAACAGGTTTAAAACAAGTGAAGCGTGTGGAGTGGAAATAATGCTGCCAACATGCATGAGTACTATACTTTTGTGCATGAGTGCTATATACTTTTATATACTCACGTGCTTTGAGAGCCTTTCTGAATAAATGAATAAAATACATGGATTTCCAACAAGGGAACCTGGGGTGTTGAGATAAAATTGGCTAAACTGGCATTGGGTGGGTTGAAAAAACCAAAACCAAAACATCGTTCCAGCATGTTTCTTAAATACCTGTAAACATATTATGGTATTTTTATGCTTTAGAAGAATCAAAACCCTACATACAGCACCTTTATATAATGCTGTGTGGTCATTTAAAGAACATACGCATACTTATGTCTTTTATTTATGGACGCATAATTTATTTTATTTATGGACACACTTTTTAGACAATTGCAACACATGTTATTAAAAGCTTGAGTAAAAGCTGCTGTCATAAAAGCTCCTTGAACATGTTGTTCCTCTCTGGGTGGGGTCTGATGGAAGGGGAGTTGCTGCCCGTCTGCAGTGTTGTGATTCCGTCCCTCTCAGTCTCTCCCTATCTCTTATCCTTTAAATGTGTATCCTGGCTCCCTGATTCTGTGTTAGCATTACAATGGAGGCCTGCTGAGCAACCTCCCAAGGCTGAGCCTCATCCACCGGTGTGTTCATTCACTAGAGCGACTCACACCGCATTGTAAAGCTCTTGTTAAGAGTCTGGACCGAACGGATGAGCCTCATCTTTAAACGGGGACAATGCATGCCTGATTTACCATACGGTCGTGCAGCGGATGGCACGCCTGTTAGTTTTATGAGATGCCCAGAAGTTTGTGTGGCGCTTTTAAAGCCGAGAGACGCTATTTGAGATGTGTTGCACTTGAAATAAATGGACTAGAATGAACTGTCTGGTGTGCGTGACAGGGTATCCTTTAGGAGAAATAAGGACTAGTTGTCAAAAAGGAAGGACAAAATCTCAGTAGATATAAGCTGTAACTCTTACTAGAGTATTAGCCCTCTACTGCACGCATTATGATAGATCTATAAAAGTATATATATTTGACTGTTTTTCTTTTCTTAGAATGGTTTAACTTGAAGCGCTGTAAAAAAATGTTTTGTAATTTTTATGGTACTTTGAGATACGTTGCCATATGGCAACAACATCCAATAGTGGATCTAACTTAAAAATTAAATCATTCATTCATTCATTTTCTTTGCAGCTTAGTCCTTTTTATTAATCAGCTGTGGCCAACCGCCAACATATCCAGCATATGTTTTACGCAGCAGATGCCCTTCCAGCCACAACCCAACACTGGGATCCACCCATACACTCTTGCATTCACACACATACACTACGGCCAATTTAGCTTATTTAATTTACCTGTACCGCATGTCTTTGGACTGTGGGGTAAACCAGAGCCCACGGAGAAAACCCACAAGAACACGGGGAGAATATGCAAACTCCACACAGAAATGCCAACTGACCAAGCCGGGGCTTGAACAAGTGACCATCTTGCTGTGAGGCGATCGTTCTATGCACTGCACCTCCGTGATGCCCTAACTTAGAAATTTCTAATTTAAAACTTTCCTTATAATTAATATTTTTTTTGTTTAAAATGTTGTCTGTTTTGATTTAATTGGTGTTGCATTATTATAATAGTTAACACAGAACTTATAAATGACACACTTTCCAACAACGGTTATTCCAACAGCTTTTATTTATTTCATTCTTTTTGCTCAATATTATTGAAAACAAATATAATATTGTATTATGTTCTGGCACCTCTCCTATTTAACCTTTATATGCTTCCTCTGAGCCAAATAATGAGAAAAAAACTAATTTCCTACCACAGCTATGCTGATGACACTCAGATCTACTTAGCCTTATTGCATAATGACTACAGCCATATTGACACCCTCTGCCAATGCATTAATAAAATGAACAGTTGGATGTGCCAAAACGTTCTTCAGTTAAACAAAGAGAAAACTGAAGTCATTGTGTTTGGGAACAAAGATGAGGTTCTTTAAGGTGAATGCGTACCTTGGCACTAAGGGTCAAACAACAAAAAATAAGGTCAAGAATCTTGGTGTGACTCTGGAGTCAGATCTGAATTTCAGTAGTTATGTCAAAGCAGTTAGTAAATCAGCATACTATCATCTCAAAAACATTGCAAGAATCAGATGCTTTGTTTCCAGTGAAGTCTTAGAGAAGCCTGTTCATGCTTTTATCAGCAGCAGAGTGGATTACTGTAACGGCCTCCTCACTGGCCTTCCAAAAAAGTCAGTCAGACACTTGCAGCTCATCCAGAACGCTGCGGCCAGGATTCTGACCAGAAGCAGGAAATCAGAGCACATCACACCTGTCCTCAGGTCTTTACACTGGCTCCCAGTTACATTCAGAATAGATTTTAAAGTACTATTACTTGTCTATAAATCACTAAATGACCTAGGACCTCAATACATTACAGATATGGTCACTGAATAAAAACCCAATAGAACACTCTCTAGGATCATATAAACTAGAAATTCCAAGAGTTCAAAGCAGGGTTAATTAGCTTTCAGCTACTACGCCCTCACTGCTGGAATCAGCTCCCAGAAATGATCAGATGTGCTCCAACATTAGGCACATTCAAATCAAGACTGAAAACACATCTGTTTAGCTGTGCCTTTACTGAATGAGCACTGTGATACGTCTGACAGATCACACTATTATGTTTTTCTCTTCTTTTTCATTCTTTTATAACCTGTTTTAACACATTTTTTTCTGTTTTTATCATTTTTTTATTATCTGTTTTTATTTTTTCTTATACTTGTCTCTTTTATTCCTATTTATGTAAAGCACTTTGAATTGCCACTGTGTATGAAATGTGCTATATAAATAAACTTGCCTTGCCTATGTATACAACATACAGTAGGTGTAAATATATCCTCCAGCAAATATTATAATAAATAAATAACAAGTCTAATATATCCAGATGCATTAGAATAAAGCAGCTAAAGCTAACAATGTTTATATATTATACTATATACTATACTATAAATTATATGAACATTTTCATTTTAGTTAATAATATTACTGAAATAAAAAAAAAATGAATAAATATAAATTTACACACATTTACACAAGTAAATAAATAGATTCAATGATGAGCCAAAAATCTGCGGAAATCTGCAGATTTCTGCATGCCCAGATTCTGTGTGGTTCTACATATGACTAATCAACATCATATTACTTGTACTCATGTTGTTATTGTTACAGATTAAAATATCACAGCTGACCTTGCTAGCTAGCTAACCTATTGCAATATTGCACATTTCACCATTTGGCAACACATACATTAACAAAAAACTAATTTGATAAAAACCTTTTTGAGTTGTGAACATGTCATCATAACTTACTGGAGGTGGTCTCAGATTTTTTTGTGCATCTGACATAAGTTGATCCTTTGTTTTTATTGACGTTTTCATTTGCATTCAACAACTACTCACAATAAATGTCTGTCAGAAATCATGCCACAGAAAAATACTGCACGTCAAACAGTAGCGGGAAAATTAAACAAATATCATGTTGCCATATGGCAAAATTGTGCGCTAGAGGGTTAATATACTGTTAGGGAAAAGGTAGAACAATAGGTTGATGTAGTAGCAAGGTTAATAGGTAGTAAAAGGCCTATAAGGAGACTAGCATAACAAAGTGTTAGCAATATATAAGTAGACAGTTTAATGTTCTGATCATTGCTAATCAATATTAAATGTTGCAAAGTTATTTATAGGTATCAGGATTTTTTAAATACTTTCGAAATGCTACTTATGTAAATTAAAACATTTTCTATTTACATTTAGAATTGCAATATGTATGCTGCTCTAACAAGTTTTAATATGAGGATCTATTAAAGGATGTTATTTGGGATATGTTGCACTTTCAATACTTTGAAAATCATGCAGTCTGAACTCAGCATAAAGTGCAAGATAGGAAATATTTTTTATTGCAGCAGAAACAGGGACTTGTTGTCACAAATGAAAGACAAAATGTCAGTAGCCCTAAAGGTTAAAGTCTAAATGTACACCTATTCTCATAAATATTCACCCCAAAGTGTGACAGCTTTCCTAAACAATTGGTACCAGTATGCAGAGCATGTAGCACTGATGTGGACAGAATACAAACAGCATAGAACGTGCTTGTTTTAAAGGGTCAAACATCTTTAGATGTGTCTTTTCAGCTGCCGGCATAGTCATTCCTCCAGTAGGGAACAGTAAAGTCTTTAAAAGCGATTTTGTACATCTTTGGGCTGACAACATAAAAATCTCACAAAACTTTTAGGAATATCTGTCAAAATGCTGAGATACAAGCAGCTGTTAACAAATTATCATGCAGCGATGGCAAAGTCGTGTTTCTGATCCTGGTGATTTCTTGTAGATGAAAAAGGGAAGTGGCCCACAAGCAGAGCCCTGGGGTACACCCGCAGCTTAATTTTGTCACTTGGACAGCTCAACCCTTTAAAACGACCTGAAGGTCCTACCTGTGCTGTATCTGGTTACACTTTCTTTGATGTTCACCTCCATGCAATTGATTTTGTAACTTTATAATACATGTCAGGTGTCAGGCGCAGTGGGTTGCATGATCATCTCACAGCAAGAAGGTCGCTGATTTGAGCCTCGGCTGGGCCAGTTGGCATTTCTGTGTGGAGTTTGCATGTTCTCCTCGTGACAGTCCAAAGACATGCTGTATAGGTAAATTAGGTAAGCTCAATTGTTTATAGTGAATGAGGCCCCGTTTACACTAGTACGTTTTAGTTTTAAAACGGCGTTCTAGAATGAAACGATCCGCGTCCACACTAGCGTTTCACCCAGCGTTTCTGAACAGCTCTCCGTTCAAAGAGAGGGTATGTTTTGTATTTTTAAATGAAAATGAAAGGAGGCAGTAAGACTCCGTTTTGTTATAAATATGCATGAAGATGACGGTCATATTATGCAGCTACACGACGCCTCATTATTTCTGCTGTCTGTTATGTTGCTAATATCAAAATGAAAATAGGCAGTTCCTCACATCATGTTTTCATTTTATTGTCAAGATAGTGAAACAGCATAGCCAGGGTGATGTGAATGACTTTATAAAGTACACACTCGGGAGTTTGTTTTCCATATCAAACTTGCAAAGTCTGAACTTACACGGAGAGGATGCAGGACTGAACTGTGTGAAGGCTACTTAATATTGAGAAAAAAGCCCCAATCAGATAGGCGAATGTCTGCAGCCCCACCTCCATTTTCAGATGTCTCCGCTTCCCCCATCTACACTGAGACGGAGTAGCAGCGTTTTAGAATGAAAACAGCTTCTTCAGCGTTTCCAAAATGCTCCGTTTTCGGGGCTCGAAAACTCTGGGGTAACTGTAGCAAAACTTACGCGTTTTAAAACTAAAACGTATTAGTGTAAACGGGGCCTGAGTGTGTATGGATGTTTCCCAGTGATGGGTTGCAGCTGGAAGGGCGTGCGCTGCGTAAAACATATGCTGGATAAGTTGGCTGTTCATTCTGCTGTGGCAACCCCAGATTAATAAATGGACTAAGCCGAAATAAGATAATGAATGTATAAATGAATAAAACATGGCAGCTAACACTCATGTAGTGAAAGCCAGCTAGTGAATTGCTGTGCAGGTAAAACTCACTCCTATGAACCTACAAATATCCTCTAGCCACAGACACTAGAGGCCATGGTCTTTAGCCTCCTTGGTAGAACAACCGACTCCCATGCGGAAGGTCGCAGGTTTGATCCCAGCTCAGAGCGGGTTGGGTGGTGAAGGACTGGCTATCTATCTACATTATTTGGGATGTGTTACACTTGAATAAATAAACTACAATGAACTCTAGTGTGTGTTATAGGAAATCTCTTAAAGTGCAGTAGAAATAGGGACTAGTCATCACAAATAAAGGACAAAATGTCAGTAGCTATAAAGGTTTGAGCCTAAAAGTAGACCCGTCCCCCCAAAAACCCCCCCCCCCCCCCCCCACAACTCCCCACGAGTGTGAGGGCTTTCTTAAACAATTGTTACCAGTCTGCTGAGAATGTAGCACTGATGGGGACAGAATACAAACAGCAAACAGCATACAAACAGCACATAGCAAGTGCTTGTTTTGAAGGGTCAAACATCTTTAAATGTGTCTTGTCAGCCGCCGGCACCTTATAAAATCTAATGAAACTATTAGGAATATCTGCTGAGATACAAGCAGCTGTCATCAAATTATCATGCAGCGATTGCAAAGCCATGTTTATGATCCTAGTAAATTCTTATAGATGAAAAAGAGAAGTGGTCCTCAAGCAGAGCCCTTAATTTTGTCACTTGGACAGCTCAACCCTCCAAGACACCCTGAAGGTCCTACCTGTTCTGTATCTGGTAACACTTTCTTTGATGTTCACCTTCACAAAATTGATTTTGTAACTTTATAATATGTCAGTGAACACTCATTAGAGTATTAGTATACTATTAAGATATAGGGGTAGTATAATTGGTTGATGTGGTGGAAAGGTTACTTAGTAGAATGCCTGTAAGGAGACTGGAACAACAAAACGTAAGCAGAAAATAAGTCAACAGTTTAATGTTCTAATCACTGCTAATCATTATTAATAGTTATAAAGTTGCAATTTTTGAAAGGACTTTTAAGGAAGTGTTAATGAACATCTCTGAAAATGTTTTTTGAGTGTTTATGTTTTCACTTAAGTAATTCTGAAATTTGAGTTTAATTATGAGTCGATCAGTCAGCTTTGAAGGCAACACTTTATTATCCTGTTTAGAGAGCCACTTCAGCACAAATCAGCAATGCTGTAATTTAGCTGGCAGGATAATCACTGAGACAGCAAGCTGTGATTGGTTAAGAGCTATTCCTGGTACAATGGTCCACGTGCCTAGTCCTTGGGAGGGCTTCTCAAACATGTCTACACTTGCCCAGACTATGTCATGCCTGCATCAACCCTCTAACTGTGTATTGAATTGCACTAGATGGTCAACAAAATCGTAGTACAGAACACGTAGCTCACATAGCACAAAAATCACATGGTATATGAATGGCTTCCTAGAACTGTTCTTTATTGAGACAGGAAATTCTGTTCTGCTCTGTTATCTCCATGTGGAGATTAATTAAGCTTGAGTTACTGCTGAAAACAGGCGAGGTGGTCAGCTGTGCAAACTGGGGTAAAGAGCAGCCAAGTTTGATTTCAATCGTATGTAGTGATAGATTGATAGATGGACAGATAGACGGAAGAAAGGACAGTCAAATGGATGCAAGGACTGATAGACATAAGTTCAATTCAATTAATGTTTATTTCTATTGTGGTTTATAATGTAGATTGTGTCAAAGCAGCTTAACAAAGAAGTTGTAGTAAACTGAAACTGTGGTAAGGTATAGTACATAGAGTTTAGTATAGTAATACCAGTAATTTATGGCCTTGTGGGAATATGGATTGGTCCCCCTGAGGAAAAAATTCTTACAAATTATTAGGACTGGTTGACTAATCGAAGACGAATTTCATGTGCCCTTTGTCAGTAAAGCTGTTTCTAGTAAATCTTCATGACGTGTTTTCTGATGGTATCTGATAGATTTGATTACTAAATCAAAATCCTTTTAATCAGACTATAAGAAAATCTGCATAGTATGTGAAATAAATGTGAGATGATTCTATGTCAATGTCAATGTCAATTTTATTTATAAAGCACTATTTAACACAACCAGAGGTTGACCAATGTGCTGCACAGTACAAATCAAAACAGAGAAAAACAATTATATATATAAAATTATTGCTAAAACAGACAATTCTCACTGATAAAATGCTAAATCAAAGAGGTAAGTTTTCAACCTAGATTTAAAAATAGACTGTTTGATTCTATGGACCTTAATCTTCGCGTAAGAGAGGCCGCAACCATTTGAATCTCTTTGGCTCGAGACTTCTGGTCTCATTCACTTCCTTTCATTTTTAGATGTTTCAAACAGCTTTTTACGCTGCTTGATGTTGCAAATTGATATTTTCTTTATATATTATTCAGCTTTGTCTGTATGAATACATGAATACACTTGTTTGTAGAGCAAGCAGTTTGACCGTTTTCTGCTGTTTATTATTCGTAGTCATTTTTCCCATAGGCGACTGAATCGGAAGTTCTAAAACAATCGCAAAAACAAGCCCACTTCCGCATTTTAAAATAAGGTCAATAATCATGTGTTTAACAGTCACATAATCAATGAAAGCTGTTAAAGTTGTCATAATATCTAAATTTACTGTTCTTTTTTTATATGTGTGTAGTAGAGGTGTAACAGAAGATTAACTCATCCCGAACCATCAAGCGATTACAGTCGGTCCAGATGTGCAGTCACTGTTATGCAGAAAAGACCACAGCAGTGCAGCTACTGTGCAGCCATTCACAAAGAATGTGTCTTTGCATCTGAAAACACAAGATGCCTTGCTTAGAAGTAATAATCTTGAACATTTTTTAAATATTCAATAATAAAAAGCTAATTATTAAAATATGCATAAACTAACTTGAAAAGGAGAGGGTAAAAATGATCTAATACCTGCTTCTGTAACAGAACAACTTTCTCTTTCAGTCTGAAAAACATCTTTAGACTTTTGCTTCGAAAACACTGATGCACCATGTGATCTCTGTAGCACTCGTCGGAGCAAGCGGAGCTGCAAATCATCCGGTCCGTGTGGTTTGGCTTATTAATTATTTATATTTTTTTGCATATATATACATTTGTGACAGTAGTTTTTCACTGTCCTGACGGTTTATGTACATCATATTTGTTGTTCTGTTAGTGTAGTAAACATCTTTTTGCTGTATATTTTCATACAGTTTGTGTTTTGTCTGGCGCACTACACCATTGTCATTTTACTCACCTGTTGCTCGCCGCTGATGTGCAGGTAAAGCGAGTTTGTGCCGTAAACACAGCGCCCCCTCCGTTCAAACCATGTATCATGATTCGTTCAGCATTTCAACCTATTTAAAAAGTCACACATTTGAATCGATTTTCAACCAGCTCACGTTGATTCGTTACATTCCTATGACTGACCTGTAATCTCTATGACTAACTTTTTACATTCTCATGAGGTCTGATGAAAAAAGATCTGAATGAGACCCCAAGTAAAATATCAGGACTATCAAATGAATATGAATATCAAATATAAAAATGGGTAACACTTTATTTTGATGGTCCATTTGAGTATTACTAGATTTAATATTTGTTGATACTGCTTCTTCAACAGACATTTAACTGACTATAAGAAATTTTGCAAGTACATGTCAATTTACTCTAACCCTAACCCTATCTCCACCCCTAACCCTAACCTAAGAGTCTACTTATAATTAGTTGGCATGTAGATGCAATGTAACTTAATTCAACAAATGGACCATATGCCAACTAATTCTCATTAGATTATAAGTAGACTGTTAGGTTGGTGTTAGGGTTAGGGTTAGTGTAAATTGACATGTACCTGCAAAGTTTCTTATAGTCAGTTAAATGTCTGTTGAAGGAGCAGTATTAACAGATATTAAGCAGACAGTCTACTAAAACTCAAATGGACCATCAAAATAAAGTGTTACCAAAAATGCATTACAGGAGATTCTGTCAGATGCTGATTTCATAAAACAGCACATGTAAAAATTGGTGTGTTGATTCATGTCAAAATCCCTTACTTTCAGATCTCTCATTATTGGAGCGGATGAGCTTTAATGAAGTACTTGAAGGTGTTCTTAATCTAAATGTTAATCAGGCAGCTCACAGCAAACTGCCTCGGCATTGATGACTTTTTAGATGACCAGCGGCATTAGCATCAACT
The DNA here is from genome assembly GCA_903798205.1 of Danio tinwini. Taxonomy (NCBI): domain Eukaryota; kingdom Metazoa; phylum Chordata; class Actinopteri; order Cypriniformes; family Danionidae; genus Danio; species Danio tinwini. The sequence goes on from CAIGQZ010032280.1 coordinate 4,952,647, forward strand.
ACAGTCTGACATTCTTTAAGAGTAAAGGGTTATCATATGTATGCAGTTATTTTAGCATAACCGACCCCCTCAGAGTAAGATTCTCCAATATCTTTGACAACCTCATGCTCCATCCAGTCCTTTCATAAAGCTGATCCAGAGCAGAATAAACAGAGACAGGAGCCGCACCTTGGGTCGGGGCAAGTCCACACATGCTCTGTTTACTGATTAGACACGCTAGTCGTGAGGGAGAACAATGCACCATTCCTCAGCACAATGCTTCAGACGGCGTGAGGGAGGTCCAGCTCCTAATACTCTCTGTTTTTCCAGTTATGAAAACAGATACTGATGCTGTAAGAATTCATCATTGGAGTTGACACTTTTTGAGTGGGTGGGGGGTGGAAACCACTGATATGTAGCAGAACCAGTAATACATTTAATACTAGATTGAGTTCCTAAGACCATTAGGATGGTTGATCCACTGTATGTACACTACCTGATAAATGTCTTGTTGTCAAACCCTGTTGTAAGAGCAACAAATAATAAGGTTGATTTTTCTGATGAATCATCTGTTGAACTGCATCCCAATCATCACAAATACTGCAGAAGACCTACTGGAACCCACATGGACCCAAGGTCTCACAGAAATTAGTCAAGTTTGGTAAAGGAAAAATCATGGTTTGGGGTTGCATTCAGTATGGGGGCGTGCAAGAGATCTGCAGAGTGGATGGCAACATCAACAGCCTGAGGTATCAGGACATTTGTGCCGCACATTACATTACAAGCCACAGCAGAGGGCACAATCTTCAGCAAGATAGCACTTATTCTGAAAGCAAAGATGGTCAAGGTGCTCCAGGATTGGCCGGTCCGGTGACCAGAGATGAACATTTTTGAGCACGTCTGGGGTAAGATGAAGGAGGAGGGATTAAAGATGAATCCAAAAAATCTTGATCTCTGGGAGTCCTGCAAGAACGCTTTCTTTTCCATTCTAGATGACTTTATTAATAAGTTATTTGAGTCATTGCAGAGATGTATGGATGCAGTCCTTCAAGCTCATGGGTGTCATACACAATATTCATTCTTTTTCCACTGCACCATGACTTTATGATCTATACTGTACATTATTTCTGTTGTGACAAAACTTTTGTCTAAGCAGAGTCAGACCTTACTGTCCTAATTAAGTAATTAAAAATCAAGCCATGATCATATTTTTTTGGTAAAATAAGTGTAATCTAGAGGCCTTTGCCTTTCATATAAGCCACTTCTGATACCAAATGTTAACCTAGAAGTCAGGTTTTTATTTGTTGTTCCTAAAACTTAAATAAGCGACAAGAGTTTTGCCAGGTAGTCTTTCTCAATAGAGATTAGATTTACACTATAACTTACCTTACTAATTACTTCTTCATCACCACTGAACTGCCTTTTGGACCAAAAAACATTTTTTTGGAAGCAGAGGTTTATGCATTTATGCATCAAATTAAATTTAATAAATAAATAAATAAATGTTTTGTTGATGTAAGGTTTGTTAGGATAGGACAACATTTGAACAAGATACAGCTATTTGAACATCTAAAATCTGTTAAAAAAATTTAATATTGAGAAAACTATCTTTGAAATTGTCCAAATAAAGCATTCAGGAAAGCATATAACTAATCAAAAATTAAATTTTAATGTGTACAGTAAGAAATTCTCTAAATATCTTCATGGAACTTGATTGTTATTTAAAATTCAAATGATCAATGACATAAAAGAAAAATTTGCAAAAAAACAGCAATGATTTTAGCTTAAAGATTTTTTTATCTTTTTCAAGGTTACAGCAGTCAGATATTATTCATTCATTCATTCATTCATTCATTCATTCATTCATTCATTCATTCATTTATATTCTTTTCGGCTTTGTCCCTTTAGTAATCTGGGGTGGCCACAGGGGAATGAACCGCTAACTTATAAAGCATATGTTTTATGCAGCGGATGCCCTTCCAGCTGCAACCCATCACTGGTAAGCACCTGTATAGACTTCCATTCACAAACTTACACTACGGACAATTTTAGCTTAATCAATTCACCTATACCGCATGTCTTTGGATTTGTGGGGGAAACCGGAGTACCCGGAGGAAACCCACGCGAAAACAGGAAGCAGTCAGATATTAGTAGGAGGTAAATAGGCCCTTGTTTTGAATTTAGCTGTGATCTTAATCATATCTTCCACAATTCTGTGACTGTGGTGTTTTTTTTTAACATGACTTTGTTGGCTCATTGTCCTGCATGAATGTTGCTGACTGATTGAATGATTAATGCAAGGAAGGAACTGCATGTTGCTGAATGAGCTTCAGTTAAACATTTTAATTTACTCATGTATCTGAATAAGATTCTAAAAAATAAATAAATAAAGTCACAATCTTTCACCGTAATTATTTCGCCTGTCTTCAAAATGTTCAGTGCATATGATCAGTTTAATAGGACTTGTCAGATATCAAGGAAATTACTACCAATTGTTCCAGATTAACACCAGCGACTAAAAGGAATACACAATATGGGTAACTTATGAAATACTTGAAAATATTCTTTTACTGCTGTTCAAATAGAATTAAGCAGAACCTCGAGAATTTACAGGTTCTTCACTAGTTTAGATCTCCAGTGTATACAGTAATTGCACCAAATAATAATGTGCGCATTAATTGTGTATTACTATAATTTGAAAATGTGATCTAAATGCTGAATGGAAATTGCATCAAAATGACAGTGTTAGGGTGGCACAGCAGTTCAATAGTTACCACTGTCACCTCACAGCAAGAAGGTCGCTGGTTCGAGTCTCAGCTGGGTCAGCTGGCATTTCTGAGTGGAGTTTGCATGTTCTCCACGTGTTTCCTCCGGGAGCTCCGGTTTCCCCCACAATCCAAAGACAGGTGAATTGAATAAACTAAATTGGCAGTAGTTTATGTGTGTGTGTGTGTGTGTTTGTGTGTGTGTGTGTGTGTGTG
>CAIGQZ010032280.1:4967514-4979575 GCA_903798205.1 Danio tinwini
TTTATTTATTTATTTATTTATTTATTTATTTATTTATTTATTTATTTCAGGAGTTAATATTTGTTTCAACCATTTTGGATCCCTGTTTATTTTCTGTCTCTCTCTCTCTCTACATTTCAAAATGTAGACATTAAATTGACATCTAACATTGGCATCAATAACAGATGCATTTAGATATATTGTAGGGATCCAAATCCAGTGTAAACTTTGAATTTCAAATGAAAACTTTCAGACGATCACAACTTTTCCTATATTATAATAATGTTTGTGTCGTTATTTTGGTGTCAAAACACCATCAATGTGTAGATACCAAATGGACATCAAGGTTTTGACATCAAATCAATTTGCATTTTTGACGTCATCCATGATGTCAATATGATGTTGTTTTGACATCAATATGACCACTGGGTTGTAGTTAATAGAAATGTTTCAAATAAGAAAATTAGAAGCATCACTAGACTTCTGAACCCCTCTGTATTATTCCATTAAAAAGACATTCATCAGAAAGTCCCTTATATTCATAGCTTGTTCCTGGAGTCAACTGAAAAACCACTACTGAAAAAAAAACAGACGAGCATATAATGAAACAGAAATCAAGGAGATTAGAGTGAGAGATTAATGGAGAGACATCACCACACTGTATCCCAAACATTCCCTGCAGTGGAGAGCGACTCGCTAATCAGCAAATAGCTTGTTATGCACAATTGAAGAAGCGGATTAGAGGATCCCCTGCATGCTGATTTGATTCTGATCAATGATTTGCGATATGGCCCTCTTACCCTTAAATTAGCATGTGTATGGGCCGGTGGATGGAGAGGATGGGGGCAGGAGGAGACATGGCCAATTTCCTCTCAAGTGCCTGTGTGGGGTTTGATGTATAGAGCTGCTAAACAGATCTGATTGCACTGCTTCCCTCAGCTGCTCCTTTGTGCTTATCTGAGTCTAGAAGTAGCAGACGGGGTTCAGAACAAGTTAAAGACACATATCAAATACAGGTCGATTGCAGGGAATGATGGGAATTGTTCCTTGGCATGGTGCTGATGCTGCATAAATGTGCAGACTGTCCACACTAAATAGTATGTAAGATTAGACGTGTTGATGCGTGGAAAATTGTGTTTGTTTGCATTGGATACTCCATGTAGAGTAAGCGATATCTAAAAAATATGTATGTGCAGAATGGGTTTGGGAGTACAGGACATGAAACTAGAACATGAAATTAAAATGACAAATTTTTAAATTAAAGTTTAAAATTAGATCTACTTGTTTGATAAACAAGGCAAGTCTCTCATATAATATATTTACTAACAGACAGAAAATATTACTTTACTACCTGTATTTTAAATAAATCATTTAAGCATTTCAATATTATTCAACAATATTACTGACATTAATATTAAATGGATTAAATATATTTTACACACATTTACACAAGTATAAATGTGTGGATTTCTGTGCATGCAGATTCCAAGATAATTAAGATAAAGGAATTTCAAGCAAAGTGAATGGATATCCCTAAAGAGAAATCCTTATCATTTACTCCCACTCAAGTGGTTTTGAGCTTTTGTGAGTATCTTTCTTCTGTTAAACACATTGGAAGATAGACTGAAGAATGTTGGAAAAAACAGCCATTGACTTCCATATATTTTGTTCTATGTTCAACAGTTTTAAAGTTTAAAACCACTTGAGTGGGAGTAAATGGTGAGGAAATGTTCATTTTTGGGTGAACTGCCCCTTTATATAATTTAGTTATATATAAGAGTTTTATAAGAGTTAATTACAGGGCTTGACTTTTTTGATAACCAGCCACTGTGGCTAGTAGTTTTTCAACATTAGTAGCCACTCAGCATTTTCACTAGCCACAATTTTGTTAAATATATTTTATATGCATAAATATGACATTGACATGCTAAAATTACTTGATTTAGATTAAGTGTTATGTCCACATGCCTCCTTATTCATTTCACTTTTTGTGTGTCGTGTATGAGCTTGCTCTATGTGCATGAGCAAATGGGTCATGGTGTCATATTATAATTTGTTTTTATTTTACATGACTTTTCATAGCTCAGAATTAAGGATTTACCAAATTTATCTCTGACCACACCAAACATAAATAAATAATTATTAGTTAGCCACAAATTTTAAACATGTCAAAACAAGCAAAATATAGCTGTGTATTTTTGATTTACCAAAACATTTCTTTAAAAAAAAAAAAACACACACACAATTGACGTTTTAAAAAGAAACATTGCCATGTATCTAAAATGCACAGTAATCTGTCCTGGCTAAAGGTCCCAGATCACCAGTTAACTACACATAATTAGGCAGTTAATCTCCCATTAAAGCAATGTTATTGTAAAAAAGGATAATTAAACCATATTGACAAAAATAACTGTAAGCAAAAGAAAGCAGGAAACAAATGAAAGAAGGAAAGAAAACATACCATGTGTGATAATGAAAGAATGATCACGTGCACACGGTTAACGTTAGGCCCATTAATAATCTGTTCAAAGAATGGTTAAAGCGAAAGCAACCGGTGCTGCTTATAAAAATACAAATCTGGAAATTTTGAGAGCAGCAAGACTGTTGGTGCATGAGCATGACTTTTTGTCAAGTCTATCTGAAAGAGAACCGTTTACACCAGCTTCATTTCTAGGCACAGTTGCTTCACACAAGGAAACGGGAGCGCACACGCATTTTAAAACAGTTGCGCGCATCACATCACTTGCTTTCTTTTGCTCGCGTGAACAATTATTTTTGTCAGTCAACTACAATTTTAAAAATATTTTTAACCAGCTAAAGTGGCTAGTGGCGGTGGATGTCTAACCTGCCACAGCTGAAATCTACCCGCATTTGGTGGGTTGGCGGGTGTTAATGTGAAGCCCTGGTTATTTTAAATCATTATATAACAAAGACACATTTATTGTTATCTTTGTAAAACGAGGAATGTATTTGCATAAATGTTTTTTTTAAGTTCTCGTTATTAGCCTGATAATAAAATAAATTATTGATAATGATAAGTAAATCAGTCTGTGTGAGAAATTAAACTTTATTTACAGCTTTATGACCATGAGTCATTATTAATCTGTCTATATATTGGTTTAATCAACAGCCTCTGTATGTTCAAAACTGTCTGGACCACAAGCCCATAATAACATATGAGCGCATGATGAAGTTTGTTTCCTACAGAGAAGAAAGATACCTGTGTAATCGTTCATCAAAATGGTATTTGTGTTTATTTTGGATATTGCAACCTACAACTCTAACCTTAACCCTAAAGTCAGGGACAAACAAAGCCAATGCCAAACAACTTCACTTTGGCCCTGGATCAAAAAGCTGTGCATGAACACACCAAATGGATGAAAGCCGACTGAGAGCTGCATTCTGCATCCGTGCAAGAGGATGTGTCTTTTCGCTCCACTGGGGGCAGTAGTGTGTTTTTTTTCATTACGGAAATCAAATTTCCAATGCACACAAAGTATAAACAAAGCAGCAGTTAGTACCATTATTACCAAATTTACAATGCACACAAAGCATAAACAAAGCAGCATTTAGTACCATTATTACATTAATTGTCAGTCACCAGGGATGGATTTGCTTTTGCATGTCTGATAATCTAATAAAGCCAAATCGTTCGCAAATATTTAAGAAACATTGTAAAATTACAGCCAGCCTCTTTGTGTTCTTTTCTTGACTTGAATTGTTTACTTGCTACATCACTTTACTACATTTTACATGCTGAATCAGGCAAACGAGATTTGACATTAGCTGCGCCAACATAGACCAACAAAGCCCAATTGCCAACCGTTGGCTTAACCTTAACCCTAACCCTACAAAAAAACACCTGGATGACCTGAGGGTGAGTACATTTACAGCTAATTTTTTTTTTTTTTTTTTGATTATTTGATTTCCATTATGCAAAAAAATCTGATTAGTTTACATAAAAGACTCATGACAGGCAGAGGAACAAACAACTTGTTCTCTCTCTGATAAGATAAAATTGTGGCTAACACTTTTTAAAGGCGTCCTCATACATGTTCCATCTACGTAGTATAGTAATTACACATAATTATGCATAGTTTAATGCAACAAACCCTTAGCCTAACTCCCATTCTAACCCTAACCATACACTGCAAAAGCTTTTCTTACTTAGATTTTTCATCTTCTTTCTAGTCCAAATATCTAAATATCCTTAAACCAGGAAGAATTTTCTAGACAAGCAAAACATATTGTCTTGTTTTCAGAAATAATATACAATATTAAGTGAGTTTTTCCTTAAAACAAGCTAAATAATATGCCAATGGGGTAAGCAAAATAATCTAATGTCAAAAGGAAAAACAAGACTATTTTGCTGACCCCATTGGCAGATTATTTTCCTTGTTTTAAGGAAAAACTGATTTAATTTTGGCATATTATTTCTAAAAACAAGACATTATATTTTGCTTGCCAAGAAAATACATTTTTTGACATTTGGACTAGAAACAAGACAAAAAATCTAAGTAAGAAAAGCATTTTTTGCAGTGTAGTAAGAACATGTAATTATTGACTACTGCTCAGTGAATGAATACTCACTAACATTTTCCTTCCTGCCTTCATTTTTTTAGTTGACTCAAATAAAGATTTTAGTCATCTCAACTTGCATCAATCAAACTGACAAAAAATATTAAGTTGAACTTTGTATACCTTAAGAAAATGTAGTTGAAAACCAGATTAACTTATCATTCATTCATTCACTTTCTTTTCGGCTTAGTCCCTTTATTAATCTCGGGTCGCCACAGCAGAATGAGCCGCCAACTTATCCAGCACATGTTTTATGCAGTGGATGCCCTTCCAGTCGCAATCCATCACTGGGAAACATCCAAACACACTCATTCAAACTTATACATTCATTCATTTATTCATTCATTCTTTTTCTTTTCAGCTTAGTCCCTTTATTAATCTGGGGTCGCCACAGCAGAATGAACCGTCAATTTATCCACCATATGTTTTATGCAGTGGATGCCCTTCCAGTCACAATGCATCACTGGGAAACATCCATACACACTCTTTCACACATATACATTCATTCATTTTCTTTTCAGCTTAGTCCCTTTATTTATCTGGGGTCGCCACAGCGGAATGAACCACTAACTTATCCAGCATATGTTTTATGCAGTTGATGCCCTTCCAGTCGCATTCCATCACTGGGAAACATCCATACACACTCATTCACACTTATACATTCATTCATTTTCTTTTCAGCTTAGTCCCTTTATTAATCTGGGGTCGCCACAACGGAATGAACTGCCAACTTATCCAGCATATGTTTTATGCAGTGGATGCCCTTCCAGTCACAATCCATCACTGGGAAACATCCAAACACACTCATTCACAATTATACATTCATTCATTCTTTTTCTTTTCGGCTTAGTCCTTTTATTAATCTCAGGTCGCCACAGCAGAATGAACCGCCAACTTATCCAGCATATGTTTTATGCAGTGGATGCCCTTCCAGTCACAATCCATCACTGGGAAACATCCAAACACACTCATTCACACTTATACATTCATTCATTTTCTTTTCAGCTTAGTCCCTTTATTAATCTGGGGTCGCCACAACGGAATGAACCGCCAACTTATCCAGCATATGTTTTATGTAGTGGATGCACTTCCAGTCGCAATCCATATCTGGGAAACATCCAAACACGCTCATTCACACATATACACTATGGCCAAATTAGTTTATCCAATTCACCTATATCGCATGTCTTTGGACAGTGGGGGAAATCGGACACCCGGAGGAAACCCACGCAAACACAAAGAGAACATGGCAACACACAGAAATGCCAACTGACCCACCCGGGGCTCGAACATGCAACCTTCTTGCTGTAAGACGGTCATGCTACCCACTGCACCACCGTGACAGCCATTAACTTATCAATATAAGTTAAAGTAACATTGTCATGACTTTATCATATAAAAAAGTGTTGTATTAGTGTAATGAATTAATGAAATGCAATTTCATGATAATTTATTACATCCTGAAGCTCACCTCTTCCTCTGCTAGTCAAAAGTAGTTCAGTTTTTCTTAACAAAAGGACTGCATACTTTAAAGCTGTAGTACAAGCAGATAAGTAAACTGAGACACAGCAGGAGACTTTCCTGCCAAAGTGGCAGTGTTTGTGAACAGCCACAGAAGAGCACTTGAGCGACCACTGCAGACCAGAGCCCAGCGCACACATTAATTAGCTAGCTTTTAATTACCATTTGGGCTAAACTAACACCGGGTTCACGGTGTTGTGTTTGCTACATTAGGGAAACGGGGGATGGGAGACTTAAAATTAGCATATAGCTTACAATAGAGGAGCCTTTTTTCTGTGTTTTTCCAGAGGTGGAGGAGAGACGCTGGAGCGTGAAGACGGAGCTCTATTAATGCAGTGATGCGCTCTCCAGACTCCTGCAGATCCTTCAGAATGATGGCAGGAACCGTCAACCTCCCCCACACACACTTACAGCACAAAGAGCTGCTCTGAGATCAGGCCAATCATCCTCTGTCACAGATGAGTATGCAAACACATGCAGCTGTCTGTGGGCTCCGGGTTTGAACAGAGGTGATAGGGGAATGTTTGAAAGTATACTTTTGTTATACATGAGAAGAACAGTTCTGGTGTGACCTGTCCACCTTTCTCTGCTTGTGACGACTGCGTTTCAAGTTATGGGACGCGCTTCCTGTTTGGGGAATTTGATTCAAAAGAACTGAAACAGATTATGTCCAATAGTAAGCACACAATAGGTATGTTTACATACAAGCGTAAGAATTATGCGCAAACCTGAAATATCGGATGAAATATTTGCAAATAAATCAAAAAGACAAAAAGAACAAAATGGTTACTTCCTGATAAACTGGTGACAAATATCGAAAAGAAATAGGGAGTTTGCTGCAGTATGAGAAGCCACTCTGTGTTTTTTCTTATTAGATTACTTACAACGAGAAGATGAAAACGAAATGCAATGGATGCGCAATGGCTTTTGAAAGCACAAGATCGCTCTTTTTGTGAGTGAAGCCACTCAAACTAGTTCTGGAAGTAATAATACTGAACCAATATATGGCCCGTTTCCACTGAGTGGTATGGTACAGTACGGTATGGTAAAAGGCGTACCGAACTGAACCGTACCATACCACTTTTTCTGCACCCTTTCGAAAGGGTACTAAATACGAGAAAGGGTACCAAAAGGTGGAGCTACATGGGTGAACGCTGATTGGTTACAGAGATACGTCACAAGCTTGTGGAGCTAGCCAGAATGAAAACAAAGGATCCACCATGTTTTCAATACACAGCCTAGACAACTATATGCATATAATATCGAGAAATGGATGACCTGAAACTCAAACAAACCTTGTCGTTGTCTTGATGTACAGCCACAATGCCAAGAAGAACAAAATCTGCCGTGTCCTGTTATTGCTTTACGAGGCCGTCTAAAAGTGTGAGCGGTTTTTGCTTTCTCCAGGGAGCTTGCGATAGCGTCTATATTTGATATAACAAACTTCTTGAGCTGATAATAATAACGTGTGTGTGTATATTAAAGTGTCTTTGACATCTGATCCATTCAGAAAAGAAAAGGACAAATGCGAGAGTAAAGCGCGGAAAAAAGGAAAAGCCCAACAAAACACTGGAGCAAATTGTTTTCAGCCTGAATCATGAACTGCCATGTTTATCATCGCCTTTTGGACCATTATGAACTCTGAATGACGGAATTACTCTCTAACAAAGACTACATGTGCTGGTGAAGATTAAAGACACAAATGAGAGGTTTACTCTGACTGGGCTATATTGCGTGTTGATTTTGAACTCAAATAAGGACTAAATGGATGCTGTGTGTAGTTTTTCTGTAATTGGCAACATATCGGAGACTGTAAGGGTCTGTACGTGTTCATATATGTTGCATTTATATATTTATTTTATATAATTGCAGACGTTACAGTAGGCTATTTCGCACTGTCATTGATCTGCAATTATAATCAAATCATGTTCATAGAAAGGTTAGTAATAAACATTTATACACAAGTATTTATATGTTTAAAGCATCTGCTTTATGAGAAGTGCTTCTCATAAATATGTGAACGACCTGTAAAGCTTTACTTTTATTAAATTTATTTGAGCGAGAATGACGTCGACTAAAACTCTGTCATACACCACGCCCACCAAAAGGGTACCCTTTGTAGAGGAAACGCAAGCTTGATAAAGGTGACCCGTACTGTACCAGTCAGTGGAAACTAGTCTTTAATAACAGATTTTAGCTTAGGGATTTTAGAATGACCAAAACAACATTCTACAATAGTTGGTCCAATGGTTTGTCCGTTAATGCTGTGCCATCACACTCATTTTTGTTACAACATGATTTGTTAACATTACATGACTTTTTTTGATGTGCATTTTTTCTGCGATTGTGTTTGCATTGTAGTTCCATCGTAACTTTATTTTTAAGCAAAATAAATGGGCATTTCTATAATAGGTGGATGGAAACACAGCTAGTAAAAACTGAGTGGGAGGTACAAAAATAACATTACACTTGGTATTTTAATGTGAGATTAGTATCTTAGGCATAATGTGGTCAACGCTATTTTGAGTTAATTGTTTTGTTCCTCCAGATTATTATCTCTATTTATTATATTATATAATTTTCAAGGTATGTCTGTATAGCTGTGGAGATACTTGTTTTTGGGGTTATTCTTGGTTAGCGAAAAGTCCTTTGTTTCTAATAAATTGGCTTTTTATATTGGATTGGATATTTAAAAACATTTCAATCAATATTTACAGTTTAACGTACAGTACGTTACTCCCTTAATTCACACAAAGCATCTTGCATATCAACATCAGTACATACATTATGACTATATGTATTAGTCCTTATCAATCATGGTCTCCCAATCATCCCCATCCACTGAATTGGCTCTATCACTGTCTCTCCTCTCCACCAATAGCTGTGGTGAGCGCACGTTGTCCTGTGGCTGCCGTTGCATCATCCAAGTGGATGCTGCACACTGGTGGTGGTGTGGAAAGACCCCCCAACCCCCTCATGATTGTGAAGCTTTAGGTGTATGGTTTTACATGATAAATGCGCTATATAAATACATTAAAATTCATAACTATCAAACACAGTAGTTGTGTCCCAAATTACACTCTGTACGCACTTAACCATTTACACTATGACATTTAAAAGGATATTTTGTTATTTTGTCATTAATTAAAGCTTTGAGTATGAAGTGTCCAGCATTGCACAATTTAGTTTTTTACATTTCTTTATTTTATCATTTTAAAAATAGATGTATATCAACCATAATTTCAATATTTGGTATTACACCACAGTCCTTATGTTTTAATAAAAGTAAGATAAACGTGATTGCCTTTGCTACACTTTTAGCTAGAAGGTTAATATTACTTATATGGAAGGAAAAAATCCCTCCAACCTTTAGGCAATGGCTTATGGAAAACAGGCAACCTGTTTTAGATCACATAAAGAAGATGGACCCTTCAGTTTTGTTTTGGCAAAGTAAAACATTTGTTATTTATTTTTTTTCTTTATCCTTTCCTTTTCTTTTATTTTATATATGACTAAAATATCCTTTACCTAATATTATTATTTATTTGTATTTTATTTTTATATTATTTTTATAGAACCAAAATGTGTGTGCAATGGGTTTTGTTTGTTTTTGAGAAAAAAATTGATGTATATTTTATTATTGTAAAACTAAATCTGTGAAATAATATTAAATCATTACATTATTACAATTTAAAAATAACTGTTTATCAATTTCAAACATTTATAAGACATAGCTATATATCATATTATAAGGTTCTATTTCCCACCTGCAGCTTTTTCACGATGGACGTCCAGCTTTCTCCAGTCTCCGGTGCCTAGACTGCAGCTTTGCACAAGAAGTTTGGCCATGAGGAGAAATGGTCGTGCCCAACTGAGCCTGGTTTTTCTCAAGGTTTTTTTTTCCTTCACTTTTGCAAATTGGTGAAGTTTATTCCATGCCACTGTCGCCACTGCCTTGCATGGTTCAGGACTTGTGGAGCTGCAAATCTATGGATCCTCAGTGTTTGGACTCTCAGATGTGAAAATTAAACCACACTGAACTGATTCTGAAATTCTGAAAACTGGACTGACAGTTTCAATTTACTATAATCTTCTATGTTATGACACAATATACATTGTAAAAGCGATAAAAAGCTGAATTTTATTGAATTATATCTAATATCGTCAAAATTGAGCTATTCCCATTGTGTAGCAAATAATTTATTGTTATTTTTTCAGGTATAACCATATTCCACTATTAATATTATTATATGTATTCCTGTAAACTTCCATTACTCAAATATTCAGTCTCATATGATGCTAACATTTTTTGTGCTCTATTATTATTATTATTATTAATATTATTACTATTATCATCATCATTATTCTTAATGTTGGAATTGGATGACACTTTTGACCAGTTAAATACATCCTTGTTTCATTCATTCATTCGTTTTCTTTTCGGCTTAGTCCCTTTAACATCCTTTATTAATTTTTTTTTTATATAAATGTATAGATTTAAATGTTACACACCAGTTATTTATTGATAATTTTTTTGTTTGCATTTCCTTCATCTTTATAAATGTATTTAATTATTTAGATGATACATTTCTTATCAAACTGATTTTAGTGTGCACCTGAGCATCTCTCAGTGCATTATGGGATTGTTCTCCTCACAAAGGATACGAAAACCCCGTTTGCAGAAGAGAGGATAATTATGCTGCTTTTTATTTGAAACAGACATTTCACTGGGTTCTGTGCCTCGAAGCAATATTTGAAATTCAAATGAGCATCATCTTTTAGTCTTTCAACAACATAATACAGTATGTTTAAGTAGGTCCCTATACAAATAAAATGGTGGCTATAAGCAGCTCGCTATGTTTAAAGCAAACCAAGCTCATGAAAAATAGGTGCTTGTGGCAACATTATGGACAAAATAATATTTAATTTCTGCTGTATTTCATGGCAAAGTAAAATAACAAGTGGCCCTTAAATCATTATCAATGTTTTCAGAAACAAACATGGTATCCCATATGTTTTGATATTATATTTATGGTTTTATTTTTTATTTGGGAATCAAACGGCAGCTGAGTGGTGGTAAAATGTTTAAAGGGGTGGTCCACTATGATATCATATTTTAAACTTTAGCTGATGTGTAATGTAACTGTGTGAACATAAACAACATCTCTGAATGTAATATGCTCAAACGTCAATAAAAAGGGAGACATTGGCTTTTACAGTGTTGGCTTAGCAAAGCCTACATTAAACAAAGTTTGGAGACTACAAAAAAATACATCCGGGCTAGTGAGATCACAAGCGCTTCAGGTTATGTGCATTCCCCACATACATACATACACCCAGTGCAGCAAAGGAGCATAGCTAGAGGTGCTGTAATGTTATGGCAGAGAAAGCTAAAATGCTGTCCAAATGCTGCTATTTCAACAGAGCTTGTTCTGTTTCTGTATTTCGCCTTTCAAAGGACACGACACAAAGACAGAAGTGCTTGCAGTTTAATTTTAATTATGATCCAGAGAATTATAAAAAATATATAGCTCTAGCATTTGACAAAGGACAGCTTCCAGAATCTCTCCCAGTTCAGTGCTGGATATAGCTAAAAACTCCTCAAAAAAGGAGCAGCTCCAACCATAATAATGATAGATGAAGCTGTGGATTGTGAGCCACAACCTGTAAGTGTTTTTTTTTGTTGTTGAAATTGATCTATTACAGGCATAGTGTCTAGCGTTAACAGTATGTTGTAGCAAGGACGTAAAAAAGGATGTAAACAACGGAAAATGCTGTTTGGCACCACTGACAATTTAGCTACAAATTCATATTTATCTGTCAAACCCCTGTAAACACACAATCTTCAGCAGCACTGCAGTTTCTCTCTATGCGGTCGCTTTCCCTGCATTCTACATCTTAAATAACAAGCTCGCAAAAGATATGTGAATGCTTCATATTACGTACACATGCTTATAACCTGAATATATATATATATATATAT
>CAIGQZ010032280.1:4998259-5011619 GCA_903798205.1 Danio tinwini
ATAATAATAATAATAATAATAATAATAATAATAATAATAATAATAATTGCTTTCTGAAAGATCATGTGACTATGAAGACTGTAATGAAGCTGAATATTCAACTTTAAAATCACTGGAATAAATTCATTAATTAAATGATAAACTACTTTTAAAAAGTTATTTTATAGTGCAATAACATTTCACAATTTTACAATTTGTACTGTATTTTTGATGAAATAAATGTAGCTTTGGTAAGCAGGAGAGACTTATTTTAAAACATTTAAAAATCATACTGACCTCAAAACTTTGACCGGTAGTATAAATACATTTTATGCTAATATAGGAATATGGTCACTTTGCATCAACTCAAATTTTAGATTTTGTCAGTATTTTAAAGGCAAACGAATATTAGTGATGAAAGGCAAAATATTAAAAGGCATGGATGGATATGTACTGAAAAATGCCCTATTTCATAGAAGGGGTCCAATCAGTTCACCAGAGATTTGGAGCCAAACTGATGGGAAGTAAAATGATTTAGAAAGATGTTAGCTTCATAATGTTAATTTTGCAGAGATAAAAGCTATATTAGTTCAATCTTTTGCCTTTATCAATCAATCTATGATGCATTACCAATAGTGCCAGAATAAACATTTTCCCTGAAGCTGAATTCCTTTAAGTCAAGCATTGCAGATATCATAATATCCTCTTTTTTTTCAGCAAACCATTCTTTTGTATTTCTCATTTGTATGGCTCAATACCATCAATATTTATATCTTAGTATGGCTTCTTGAGCAAATTGTTAAATTATACACTGTCTGTTGTCAAAACCATATTTGGGTCATGTGGACATTGAGTCTCATTGATCTCAATATCTCAAGATTTTGATAGGAAGCAGTATTTAAAATCTAATTAAGGTATCTTTAATACTTCTAGAGTTTCAGGGACACAAATTTTGGGAAAATTCTATATGTGAAACTCAAATGTTTTGAAAGAGGGAAAAATGTACATTATATTTTGAACATTATTTGTATTTCAGGCATTCAATTTTTAGACGTGTGTTAAAAAAGATCTAAATGTATATAATAAATATCTTCAATGTGTCTTGAGCTACAGGTGATGCAATGGTAAACAAAAAAAAATTATCGTTTATTTGATATACAGCTTTTATATTAGTTTTAAAATACTTTACGGTTCATCAGAATATCCAATGACTTAAAAAAATAGCTCATAATCTGTACATATCCCAACCTCTGGGTGGCAGCATTGTAATGGTCTGGACTGTAAACCACAGCAGGTTTTGTAGTAAGTCTCACCTTGGCGAAGAAAGAAGTGTCCAGTTCATCAGGGAAATCCACTGTGTCCTCATCCAGGAAACTGGCAGTGGCAAAACTGCGCCTCGGCAATCGACGAACAGCCCCATCCCGCAGAGAACGTCCCTAAAACCATCAACACTCGCCATTATAATCTTCACCATCATCCTCATCAATAGCGTCCAGATTAACACAACACCTAATCTTCATATAACAAACACAAGAACGTGATGATATAGATCACCTACACATAACAAATGACGGCAGAGATTAAACGTCATTTCCAATGCAACTGCGGTGTTTCTGGAGCCAAGTAGAGGATTATTACCTCAACCTGCTTCAGAATATTCTCTCTCAGACTAACAGCTGAACATTCCAGTGGATTTATCATTGCCATCTGTTAGCGTTGTGCCCAGCCTATAGCCTGGTCATCTGAAACTGGGCCAAATCTGGGCCAACAGGTCAAGCCAGAGATAAACATTTACATAACAGATTATGGGGAGGGGGAGGTAATATTTGTTTATTACAATCTTTTACAAGGACGCCAAAGTGAGCCTCCGAAGCAATCTATGATAATCACCATGGCTGGGTTTATTACGATCTTGTTCCAGAGGCATTCACGTCATATTGAGGCACTCAAGCTTAGAGGAGATTTTGGAATTTTGAGGAATGATTATTGACTCGAATCAAAAGGTGATTTTTTTTTCTTCTAGCAATTGTCTGAAATGAGTGGGTCATTTTATCCTGATGTTTGTCCCTGTCTGGGAACTTGTTTTGTTCATGTCTGGGGGATGATAATAAAAACAGAGCATGATTTCCCCCGGAAATCTGAGAAATTAAATCACTTTATTTGGAGCTATTCAATTCTGTCTTAATAAAGCAGACAGTATACATCCAGCGAATCTCAATGTTGTCCTAGTTATGGTTCTTCTAATAGTGGATGCATTATTTTCTCTGGTATTTCTGCTGGAATTATGTTGCTGCTTCTTGCTTTTGAACTTTTTTACTGTCAGAGGCTTGGAGTTTTTACATTTAAAAACAATTAAACACTGCTTATATTCTGATGACAGATGATTCAAAGTTCCTATATGCATGTACTTTAAAAAAGTAACCGTGTCTGAAAATTTTGATTAAAGGTATAGCTCATGCAAAAAAAGAATGAAAATTCTGCCATGGCTTACTCACACTTGACTTGTTTGAGTTTTTAGTTTTGCTGAAGAATGTTGTAAGCTGGAAAGTATTGACCTCCATTGTAAGGAAAACAAATATTATGAAAGTCAATGAAAGTCCATTTACACCATTTTTCAAAATATATGTATACAATTATACATTTATTCATTTTCTTTTCGGCTTAGTCCCTTTATTAATCACCACTCATTCACACGCATACACTACAAACAATTTAGCCTACCCAATTCAACTGTACTGCATGTCTTTGGACTGTGGGGGAAACCGGAGGAAACCCATGCGAACGCAGGGAGAACATGCAAACTCCACACAGAAACGCCAACTGACCCAGCCGAGGCTCGAACCAGCAACCTTCTTGCTGTGAGGCGACAGCACTACCTACTGCGCCACTGCGTCGTGTACAATTATACAATTATGTTTTATTTATTTTTTATTACAGCCAAAGTAAAAGTAAGACTTTCCCCAGAGAAAAAATGTTTTAGAAAACCCTGTGAAAAATGTCTGCTTTGGTTATCATTCATTTATTTTCTTTTCGCCTTATTCCCTTTATTAATCAGGGATCGCCACAGCAGAATGAACCGCCAACTTATCCAACATATGTTTTCCAGCAGCAACCCAACACTGGAAAACACCCATACACTCATTCACACTCTTACACTACGGCCAATTTAGCTTATTCAATTCACCTGTACTGCATGTCTTTGGACTGTGGGGGAAACCAGAGCACCCGGAGGAAACACACACCAAGATGGGGAAAACATGCAAACTCCACACAAAAAATGGCAACTGACCCAGCCAGGGCTCAAACCAGTTACCTTCTTGCTTTGAGGCGATAGTGCTACCCACTGCGTCACTGTGATGCCCCGCTTTGGTTATAAGAATTAATAAGAGGGTTAATAATTCTGCCTTCAACTGTACTGTTTGAAACCCCTGCTATAGATCAATGCACAGTTCTAATGCAACATGTTTAACTCATGGCCTTACCTTAACCAGAGCAGCAGCAGCTCTGAAGCCCATCTTGGCGACAGACTCACGCTTGCGTCTGCGGGGAGGCCGGTTGAAGCCAGAGCGGGAGCTGGTAAAGGAGCACAGGGAAGCGGCGCAGGGGGTGATGGGGGTCTGAGGTACACTCACACCATCCACCTCTTCCACATTACGGAATGCTCGACCTCGAGCCAGCGGGTCTACGATCTGCAAAAGCATAAACAGCGAGTCAATATCTGCATTATAACCATAAGCTCTTCATAGAATCCAACAGCTGTGATAAATACATATTACAAGGGCACATGAACTACAAAAAAAATAAAATAAAATTGTGCAAGGATCTCCAGTATCCAGAACTCCAGTATTCTATAAAAACAAACTATTTTTTTTTTTATTATGATTTCATGTTGAATTAAAAGCAAGAAATTTTATATTTTACAAATTAAATATTAATATTAAATAATTAGTTCAACCATAAATTGAAATAATTTTAAGTAACATTTTATTTTAAGGTGTCCTTGTTGTACATGGTTTGTGTACTTACCATAGTTATTATAATTACATGTAACTAAATCTAAACCTAACCTGCATCCTAAACATACACTAAGTACATGTACTTAATTAATGTTATGCAGTAGTTTAATGAATAGTTACATTGTGATAGTGTCCCCGTGACAGTTTTGTACATTTATGCTTTTACACCTGTAGTATGTTTTCTTTGGTCCAGACCAAGGGTAAAAATGATACATTGTAGAATACATTGTTTCACACCAGGCCAACTGCTTTGAACTGAACCAGTTGAAATGAACCAAAAAGCACATGACAAAATCCACATCAGTTACTGGCTAGACAAATTTCCTGAATTGCATTTTGATTGATCAGAATTAATGCATGGGACACTTATGTGCGCAACAGAAGTAAACAAAGAGTTGTGGAAAAGTCAGCAGGCAGTTTGGACTTCCTCACAACTTCCCTTTTGTCCAAGTGTCAAGGAAAATTCTCATCCCAGAATGTACGATGTAGCTGACTACGACAGGTTTAGTGAAAAAAAAAAGGTTTAGTGATTTTTTGCATTTGGGTCAGTTTGTGGTTGATTCACATTGGAACTGATCCAGGATTAGTTTAAAAGTGCAGCAAGACCACCTTTTTAAACAGGTATAGATATGCTTGCTTGGTCTACTTTTGGTGGGCACCAAAGTATGATTGTCTATTTCACACCTGCACAATCAAACTACTAAAAAGTGGCAAACAAAGTCTGGTTAACTTACTAAACTAAATGAATCAGGTGTAAAAGCACCCTCAGATTTTAGAAACAATGTTGTTTCTCTGATTTCTAGCAAGTGTGCCTCATACATTCTTCTGAAAAGTTCAGCCAAAACATTTTATCGCCCCCTGGTGGCTGGCTGGGGGTCAGAATTGGCAATAAATTATGCCCTTTCCAAGCAAACATTAATTCATTCATTCATTTTCCTTCGGCTTAGTTCCTTTATTCATCTGAGGTCGCCACAGCGGAATGAACCACCTACTTAGCCACCATAAATTTTAGACAGCAGATGCCCTTCCAGCTGCAACCCAGTAGTGGGAAACATCCATACACACTCATTCACACTCCTACACTAAGGCCAATTTAGTTTACTTAATTCACCTATACCGCATGTCTTTGGACTGTGGGGGAAACCAATGCACCCAGAGGAAACCCATGCCAACAGGGAAAGAACATGCAAACTCCACACAGAAATGCCAACGACCCAGCCGAGACTTAAACCAGCGACCTTCTTGCTGTGAGACAACTTGCATTGAGCCACCGTGTCGGCCCTCCAAGCAAACAAATTGTAGCATAAACATTTAAACATAAAAACCAAACCAAAATCTCATGTTAAACTTCAAATAAATATTCATCAATATAGTCAAGCCCGAAAATATTCATATGGGGTATGAATAATTTCGGGCTTGGCTGTATAACTTTCACTATAGTAGGTTTCAATCAAGTTTGCTTTTATTGTCACCATAAAAGGCAAAGTGTGGTGTCAATATTATGTGCTTGTGAGTAGGTCATGCTCAGCACAATACAGATTCAGGCTCCAAATGATGTCACCATTATCATCATTCAAAACACGACATGAATATAGCCTATGGTTTTAAATAGAATAGTTTAAGCAAATGATTGTATGAGTTCAGCTTACTCTCTGCATGCCATGATGTGCAGGTGGGACATATAGAGGAGGAGGGGTCTCTGTGCTGGTCATGGAGAGATTGTCTTGGCTGGGCAGGTCCATCTCTCGGATCACCTGAGGCTTTAGTTTGCCATAGCGCTGGGTGCAGTGCCTCAAACTCTTCCGTTGCCATTTCTGGGTGGCATCCATATCATTGCTGACCCCAAACCAGTCTGCTGTGCCCCTGTAGTCACATCAAAAATTATTATAGTACAAATACAACCATTTTATCACACTAATTACAGTTTTTCTTATTTGCTAAGACACGCTCAGTGAAACTAGGATTAACTTGATCTTCATCATCACTATCCCATCAGAGCAGAAGACATGTCTTGCAAATGTGTAAACTCATTCTCATTGGATTGACACATTTTCCCCAACATTATTCAAAACAGTTAACACTGATGTCATTCAATCAGTCCAAAATCCATTGTTTTAGTTATGGTAACCAAACAGAAACCATCTATTCCTAACCATTAGAAACTACCAACATCAGTATGAAATCGCTGAACCACTGGTTTGACACACCTTTACACAAATCTTCAATTAGTAATCAGTCTGCAAACCTTATAAAAACAGTGGAAGGTCTGTGTTGTTCTGTGCCAGCATGGATGGAGGAGGTCAATAGTGGCTATGTCTTATACTCACAATAGATTTGACTGTATTTTGGTTTACACGTGTTTTCACTAATATTTACAGTATTTTATTACTTTTGTCTGTTTCGTTTTTTTTACAGTAACAGTATTTTAGTTTTCAGCCACAAAATGTCATAAATTCAATATAAATTTACTGTAATCAAAACATTTCTTATTCTGGATCCAATTCTTAGCAAAAAGGCCAATTTGACAGCCCAAATAGAAATACAACAAATCGTCTCCTTGGAATTTTAAGGTTCTATCTGCGTTCTGAATGATTTTGAGATATTGAGCTTCAAAGTTTTTGTACTGTAAATAAAAAGTCTTAAATTGCAAACAACTTATAAAAAAACATCCTATAATGTAAATAAGTTGTCATTTAATAAAAATATGTCAATTACTTAATTTTGACAAAAATGTCAGATTGAACCTTATACAGTTTTTTCTTGATTGCTTTGATGCAGCCGTCAACTGAAACTCCACATTTTAAAAACAGTTAACACACAGGCCTAAAAATCGGCGCTTATGGTCAAAATTACATATTTTGCTTGCAATATGCACATACCGTGTCAAAACATTTAAAATATGCAAAAAAACTTAATTTTTCTTTCAAACAACACAACTTGCAAACAAGTATATGAGCTCTTTTAATCAATCACTACACAATGAACAACAATATACAACATACAGAATTCAGTGTGAATCACTGCACCATTGCTTGCCATTGTAGCCTATTGCCAATGTCATTTCATCACCTTAGAATTATAAGGTTCAATCTGACATTTTTGTCAAAATTAGATTATTAAATGACAACTTATTTACATTATGGGATGTTTTTTTATAAGTTGTTTGCAATTTAAGACTTTTTATTTACAGTAAAAAAAAACTAATGTCACACACGTACTGTTTGCTATGGAATGCAAAAACTTTGAAGCTCAATATCTCAAAATCATTCAGAACGCAGATAGAACCTTATAATTCCAAGGAGACGATTTGTTGTATTTCTATTTGGGATGTCAAATTGGCCTTTTTGCAAAGAATTGGATCCAGAATAAGAAATGTTTTATTTACAGTAAATTTATATTGAATTTATGACATTTTGTGGCTGAAAACTAAAATACTGTTACTGTAAAAAAAAACAGACAAAAGTAATAAAATACTGTAAATATTAGAGAAAACACGTGTAAACCAAAATACAGTCAAATCTATTGTGAGTATAAGACATAGCCACTATTGACATCCTCCATCCATGCTGGGACAGAACAACACAGACCTTCCACAAGGTTTGTGGATTGATTGCTAATTGAAGATTTGTGTGAAGGTGTGTCAAACCAGTGGTTCAGTGATTTCATACGGATGTTGGTAGTTTCTACTGGTTAGGAATAGATGGTTTCTGTTTGGTTACCATAACTAAAACAATAGATTTTGGACTGCTTGAATGACATCAGTGTTAACTGTTTTGAAAAATGTTGGGGAAAATGTGTCAATCCAATGAGAATGAGTTTACACATTTGCAAGACATGTCTTCTGCTCTGATGGGATAGTGATGATGAAGATCAAGTGAATCCTAGTTTCACTGAGTGTGTCTTAGCAAATGAGAAAAACTGTAATTCTAAGGTGATGAAATGGCATTGGCAAGAGGCTACAATGGCAAGCAAAGTTCTGTATTTTGTATTTTGTTGTTCATTGTGTAGTGATTGATTAAAAGAGCTCATATACTTGTTTGCAAGTTGTGTTGTTTGAAAGTAAAATTATCTTTTGTTGCATATTTTAAATGTTTTGACACGGTATGTGCATTTTGCAAGCAAACTGTAATTTTGACCATAAGCGCCGCTGTTTAGGCCTGTGTGTTAACTGTTTTGAAAATGTGGAGTTTTAGTTGACGGCTGCATCAAAGCAATCGAGAAAAACTGTATACAAAAGATATAGGTCTAACTTTCTAGTTTAAAACTTTCTAACTAGCGAATGACATAATTTAGTGGATTGTCTACTGTCATCTTTCGCATTCGTGTTACAGGAGTCGTGGCTTTTGGGGGGATTGTGTTTCACAGATATTATGCTAACCAGTTAGCATTTTGGCAGATCACCTACTGCACCTTTAACTTACAATGAACAATTGTGTTTTCATTTACTAATGTTAACAAAGATGAATAAATACTTGAATAAATGTGCTGTTCATTGTTTGCTCATGTTAGTAAATACAGTACATTAACTAACATTATTTACAGTACATGCATCATATTGTAAATACTGTAAATATGTGCAATACTGCTGACAGCGGAAACACAAGCCTGATCAGCGTGACCAATACCGAATCGTACAGTATTTTACTGTACTGAACTGTAGAGTTTAATACACTTAATAGTGTAAAGAAAAAAACTCTTAACATCTTGTAGAATTTCCTTAAGAAACTGTGTTCTATTTGAATGAGGTTAAGAGTCTAGAAAACAAGACGAAAATACATTAGTGCATACCCCATTTAAACACAATTCAGAACAGAGTAAGCATGTCTTTTTAAAGTGTTTGAAGTGTGTGTAAATGCTAGCCATACAGTGAGGACATCAGCCGTGTTTAGAGAAAAGGACACATAGTAATAACAGAGTCAGCTGTGCATCATTATAAAGGAGGCCAACTGAAGGGGAGTCACCACCTTAATGCCACTTTTTGGACAACCAGGAGACACAAGTAAATTACTGTTTTGTCATCCACTGTATATTTGACCAAACTCCTCTACTATACATATACTCTTAAATAATGTCACAAATGCTACTAGCAGTTTAATTATGAAACCAGACACATTAAGCTGATCTGCGAACCAAAAATGACCATAAACCAAAGTAATCCAGAAACTTCTGAAGAAGAAAAATCAAAGAACATTTTCCACTTCACAAAAACAAGGTTGGTTATTCACACAGCAAATTAAATGTAGAAATAATTTACTGGCTTCATCCATGTAATTATATATTTTACTTTGAAATCTCTAATAAATAAGCTGTTTCAACCACAAACACATTCTTAAAGGGATAGTTCACCCAGAAAATTTAATTTGGTCATATTTAATAATCTTTTCCTTGTTTAAAACCTTTATGAATTTCTTTCTTCTATTAAACACAAAATAGGATATTTTGAAAAATGTTGGAAACCTGTAACCATTGACTTACAGTTTTCAGCTTTCTTCAAAATATCTCTTTGTGCTCAACAGAAAAAAAAACTCATAAGGGTTTGGAACCATGTGAAGGTAAGGAAATGTGAAAATGTAAAAACTAAAATAAAAAAAATGGGGTGAACTACCTCTTTAAACATTTACTTTTACAAAATTTAATAAATGATTTAACAAAATAATACATATTGTCAGAGAAAACTATGAGCTATTGATGCGTGAAATTAGTAAAATAAATATTTCATTGAGACAATCTATAAACCAAACAAGACAATAAATCTAAATAAAATAAAATAAAATAAAATAAAATAAAATAAAATAAAATAAAATAAAATAAAATAAAATTAAATTAAATTAAATTAAATTAAATTAAATTAAATTAAATTAAATAAAATAAAATAAAATAAAATAAAATAAAATTAAATTAAATTAAATTCAAAAGCATGAATAAAAAAATTGAAGCTTTTCACACATAAAGACACTGTGCAACATTAAAATGCTCCACTAGCCTACCTGTCTAACTCATCCCAGGAGGCAAGAAATGTCATTTCGGAGACTGAGGGGCAACCCAAGCCCTCACACAAACAGATACATTTCCTTGTTCTTCATTCTAGCTCCAAACATCAGAGCTCAGGCAGAAAACCAGCTCTAAAATCAGGTAAGTCCAAAGGATTGAGACTTGCTTAAGCATTCAAACACATCCTTAATGTATCTGAGACATCCAGCTGTGAGTCAGTGGCATCCATACTCAGTGTTTGAAGAGTGTGTGTAAACATGCTGTAAAATACCAGCTCATCTGACTATGAGAGAGAGAGAGAGAGAGAGAGAGAGAGAGAGAGAGAGAGAGAGAGAGAGAGAGAGAGAGAGAGAGAGAGAGAGAGAGAGGAGAAAGAGAGATAAAGAGAGAAGGGGACGTGCTGAAACATGAGGTGAGTGTGAGATCTGGGACTAAAAGTCTCACTTTGCACAATTTAGCCAGACCATGTGCACAATCACCCATGACTCAAACAAAATTGCCAGGGCCGGCCCTGTACATCTGGGGGCCCCAAGCAGAATAAATGTGGGCACCTGCCTGGCTGCAAATAAAGGAATCCTTCCATCGCACACTGCGTACAATCTAACTTTTAAACAGAATTTAATTAATAATTTTATTGCTTATCAAATACACTTTCAAGATTTGCCACGTCTTCTACTTAATAACTGTCTGAATACTTTAGACTTTTACTAACAGCTAACAGCTTCCACTAACAGCTTCAAAAATGAGTAAATTCTAGTTTGCTAGAGTGTTTAAATCATCCATTCATCCAAAAGATTCTAAGTTGTTTGTACTTGTTTTTTTATCAAATAATTTTTAGGGGTTTTCACCTTTATTAGGATATAGGACAGTGGCGATTTTAGACAGGAAAGCATTGGGAGCCGAGAGAGAGGAAGGATTTGCAAAGGACCTTGAGCCTAGTTTAAGCTGTTTTCCCTGTTGTGCTGGTCAATTACAATTTAATTCATTTAATCAAATAATTTGAATAAGCAGGACAGGCGTTTACAAATTATTCGCAGCAGCACGTGTTCCTAGATTACCCTGGAAGAACAAACTTAGTTGGAAGGGTGAGAGAACTCAGAAACTCATTGTGAGAATAGAGATGTCTGCTTATTTGTGCCAGTCTGTCAGAAAAATTGTTTAAAACACCTAGAATGGTAACAGTTTCATGTGAGGAGGCTGTGCAGCTGGCAGCTGGACCTGAATTGTGCGATGAAAGAGACATAGGCTGGGCCTCGAGTTTTCCTGGCTCAGGTGCTGATGAGATTGCGGTCTCCCCTCCATGTGGGGGATCAATATTTGTCTCATTAGTTTTAGGCATTTTATATTATATATTATTTTATATTATAAATAACAACTGATATATCTAATAAATGATTTATTTTATCTTTGTCATGGTGAAAGTACATACTATATTACTAGATCTTTTTCACTAATAGTATTCAGTTTAATATGCAATTTAAAAACTTAACTTGGTTAATTAAAGATAATTAGGCAATTCATTGTAAAATGATGTTTTGTTCTGTAGACAATTGGATGAAAAAATGCTTAAGAATGCTTATAATATTAATCGTATAATGGTTTTTAAAAATTAAAAATAGTTTTTATACTAGCAGACATAAAACAAATAAGGCTTTCAGAGGAAAAATATTATCGCAAATACTGTGAAAAATCCCTTGCACTATATATATATATATATATAATCAGTAAACAATAACTACTTCAACAAAAACATATGCATACACCTAATAATAACACTTTTAGGCATTAGTCTTATAAAAACTGCAAAAACTGGTTCAAATATGTGGTGAATAAAATAAAGTGTCCCTCATCACTCTTTACTATTAGTGACTCATGGCCTTCTGAAGTTATTAGTCTAGAGATAACTTTTTTTGATAATCTTGGAAATGAAGTGTTTCATTCCTGGATTGGAGTGTTGAAACAATATCACTCTTCTATAAAGCAACAGGTTGATAACCAGGATTTTAAAATACACAGAAGGTTTTTTTTATTATTTATTTATATATTTTTTATAAAGGTTTTATAAATTTGTAGTTTCTCAGGATTTTCTAGGTTTGTGTTGGAGTAAAATGTTAATATTTATTGTTATTGTTATCTAATAACATTTCTTCCACATTTCAGATCATCTTTCGATTATTTGTCATAAATTGATAATTAGTTAAGAAAGCTTTTCCTTTGTTGTGTGTGAAAATCAGGCTTATACCCCCAAATATTGCTTTCTTTTATGTCTTAAAGAAAAAAAAACATTGGTATGATGTGGGCATAAATGAATCACATGAATTAAATCAGTTTTTTTTTTTTTTTAATTCTTTTAATCAGTTTTATTTTCATACTTCTTGTATTCTTGTTGTGTATGAAATTTGCTATATAAATAAACTTACCTTTTTTGTTGCTTTTTGTTATTATCTTTTGGTGTTTTAATGTATTATGTATGTATTAAACTTCAATACACTTAAAGTATAATATTTCTAATAACTAATTTATTTTGTCTTTGTCATGATGACAGCACATAAAATTTGTCTAGTTATTTTCCAAGATACTATTCAGCTTAAAGTGCAATGTAAAGTCTTGCCTAAATGAAGTTAAGTTATCTAGATGAAGTTAAGTTAAGTTAAGTTAAGTTAAGTTAGACAAGTAACTAGACAACAGTTTGGTTAAAAAACCTTACAAATTATGTATTCCAGCCAACTTAAAATAACTAACTATTATAGAAAGTCCTGTAAAAAATGTACTCTGTTAATGGGAAATAATTTTTAAAATAATTCAAGTTTGACAGGATGGCTAGCAATTTTGCCTTTACCTGTATATAAATATATAGCCTACAGTGTAAATGCAATACAATAAACAATATGTCTCAATATGTCCCCCACGCAAATTAGCAAGTAATCAATAATAATATAGTCTAAACTCATCTGCAACTCCAAGGCACTACAGAAACCCACACTGTGAATAAACACTGGTGCCATCAGACCTGTGCAGAACAACATTTACATGAATAAAGTGTGAGTCACAAACAGCGGCAGGGTTGAAAAGCACAGAGAGAGGCCCACATAGGCAGTTTGTTCAGCTCTGTGAATAACACTTTCTGCCGTGACATGTTCATCTCCCACAGCTCAGATATTCCTTTGATGGCAGACACATGTTAGACTGAAGAGCCAAAACACTATCAGTTGATTATCTTTAAACGCAGCCAAACCCATACAGGCAGATGTGATGGCTTTGATGCACTCCAGTTTTAGGGTTTAAGGGTAAAAAAAGGAGTGTGTGTGTGTGTGTGTGTGTGTGTGTGTGTGTGTGTGTGTGTGTGTGTGTGTGTGTGTGTGTGTGTGTGTGTG
>CAIGQZ010032280.1:5020056-5052399 GCA_903798205.1 Danio tinwini
ACACACACACACACACACACACACACACACACACACACACACACACAAAACAGCAATGCATTACATAAGACACGCCACCATAATCCGTATTTCCATCTGGTTGTTGTGACATGATGGTCCAGTGCAGAGTTCAGTCACAGTAAAATGACAGACGCTTTTGTGCTCTTGGGACTCATAGCCTCTTTTTGCCATTTAATAACCAACTATGATTGCATATTTAAGCAGCAATACAGTAATTCAGGATTTTCATATGGTGAGACGCTTATATAGGAATGTCAAAACAAGAGTTTCCTCCAATGACCATCATTCGTTTTTATTGAATATTTCAAGTTTTACACCAGGCATTAATGTAGTAAGACTATAATTTGTAGTAAGACATTCTCTGCCTGCTAAAAAAGCAGCTTCAATAATAAAGGAAATCCTTATTATTGCCTAATATATTGTGTCTGCATATTGTATGATGGTGCATACTGAATTTGACCTTTTAATATCATTGCTTTAAAGGAATAGTTCACCCAAAAAATGTATTCTTTCATAATTTACTTGCCTTTTGCTTGTTTTAACCTGTATGATTTTCTGTTGATTATAAAATAATATATTTAAGAGAAAGCTGGAAACCTGTAACAAATTACCTCTATTGTATTTGTTTTGCTACTAAAGTAAATGGTTTCAGATTTCTTCTAAATATCTTAATTTGTGTTCAATAGAAGAAAGAAACTCATAAAGGTTTTGAACCACTTTCATTTTTGAGTTCACTATTTCTAGCTTTGGGTGAACTATCATTTACTCGCCCTCATGTGAAGATCACGAAAAGAAGAAAGACACTGAAATAGGTTTCAAACAAGTGAAGGATGAGTAAATGGATGAGTTTTCCTTTTTGAGTGAACTATCCCTTATGTTTGTTAGTTTATTAAATCTAAATATTTCTGAATAAGAACATATTGATATTTTGTCCATATTGTATTTCTCACAGTTTCCTTACACTAATGTGGTTCTAAACTGTTATGAATTTCTTCTTCTGTTGAACACAAAGCAACATATTCCAAAGAATGTTTGGGGAAAAAGCAACCATTATCATCTATAGTACAAAATATATTATGGATGTCAATGGTTGCTTCTTTCCAACATTCTTCAATATACCATATATTCAATTGTGTCAACAGGTTTGGAACAAGTAAAAGATCAGAAAATAATGATTTTTTTCTTCCTCAAATTTTCAATTTGAATACAAAAAAAATAAACAAGGAATATGATTTGCTCTGCAAACATAAACAATTTGAGGTCACTTTGGGTAACAAACAACTCTATGGTTCGACTCTATGAAGGCACTTAACTCTGTTGTTGGAGTATTGGAAATCAATATTGATGATAAAAAGCATTTTACAGAGCCGCTAACAGAAAAACAAATGAACCAAAAGGAAAAAAGGTTTTTATATCAGCACAGCTTCATAACTATAGTACAATTATGCACTGTACAACACATATACAAAAACCCACAAACAACTGTTTTAAACACACAAACATTTGCGACCACTGGCCACAAAACCTTATGCTGATGTGATGTTGCAATGGCAATAGCCAAAAATAGATGGTATTTTTATTTTTATAAGGATCTTCTTAAATGGGGACATTTTGTAAATGACCTTCCATAATTATATCAAAACCTTATTTTTGGTAAGTAATATGCATTGCTAAGAACTTAATATGGAAATCTTTAAAGTTGATTTTCTCCAAATTTGTATTTTTTGAAGCCACAGATTCCAGATTTTCATCTCAGATATATAATCCTGGCTCAGTGGTTAGCACTGTCGCCTCACAGCAAAAAGGTCACTGGTTCGATTCTCGGCTGGTCCACTTGGCATTTCTGTTTGCATGTTCTCCCCATGTTTGTGTGGGTTTGCCCCGGGTGTTCCAGTTTCCCACACAGTCCAAAGACATGCGATATAGGTGAAATGAATAAACTAAATTGGCCATAGTGTATGTGTGATTGAGTGTGTATGGGTGTTTCCCAGTACTAGGTTGTGGCTAGAAGGGCATCTGCTGCTTTAAACATATTAAACATATAAGTTGGCAGTTCATTCCGCTGTGGTGACCTCTGAAATAGACTAAGCTTGAGGAAAATTAAAGAATGAATATCCTAGCAAACCATACATCAGTGGTACACATAGTTTCAGCTTTCAGATAACATAAATATCAATTTTCAAAAATGTACACTTGTGACTTATTTCGTTATCTTATATAGATATAGAAATCATAAATAAATGCATGCAGTATACTTAAAAACACATAAAGCATGAAAATGTCTCAAGTAGAGAATTTAAGATCTCACAAGCAATTGAAAATGGTCTGCAAATTCTTTGTGTTTACGTATGTGCTCTGTTGTAAGTGAAAATATAATTTTTCAATGTGGCAGATGGTCACAGGACAAATCAAAGCCTCTTTCTGCTCACTTTTCAATGTTCTTTTCTTCATATCTGAGGCTGAATTCCACAGAGACTGTAATATCATTACTGAACACATTGAAATGACTTCCTCCAAATACCAAAAGATTGTGAAACATCAGCCAAAAAGCGTTATTTGACACGTTTGGTTGAAGAGTGGCTCTCAGTCACTACAGACAGTTCTGATCATGAAACATTGTAGAAGCACAGAAAATGAATAGTATGTTTTGGGGGTTTTAAGTCCTGAAAACCAAGGCATTTACTTTTTTACAGAAAGTTAAACATAATCCTTCAAATAACACCCTGTGTGAAAAAGGACGGACCACATCCTACTGCAGACCACATTTTAATCCAAATAAACACATTAAAATGTGGTTGTAGAAATGTCAGGTTTGGGCAACATCTTAGCAGTGACCCTAAAGTATTTCCCTTATATATTAATTTCAGTCTTTCCCAGAACTATTTGAACTTTTGACTTTCTTATGATGTGTCTTCAGAGCACAACATGTGACAATTTGCAAATGATCAGTTTAGGTCACTCTTGATTCACACACTTTATACAATATCATCTCTGCTTTTCCTGCTGAAAAAAATGGTTTTAGCTGGTCTCCCACCCTGGCTAGGCTGGTCAAGCTTGTCTCTCAGTCTGATCAGGCTGGTTTTAGCTGGTCTCTCAGCCTGGTCAAGCTTTTTTTAGCTGGTCTCCCAGCCTGGCCAGGCTGGTCAAGCTGATCTCTCAGTCTGACCAGGCTGGTTTTAACTGGTCTCCCAGCCTGGTCAAGCTAGTTTTAGCTAGTCCTCAACCTGGCCAAGCTGGCTTTAGCTGGTCTCCCAACTTGTTTTTGTTTGTTTGTTTGTTTGTTTGTTTGTTTGTTTGTTTGTTTTTTTAAAGCTAGTTGGTCTACTGGTAAAGATGGTTTTCATTTTACACAATTGCACATGAATTGTAAATGTTGCAAATCAAATAGTTGCACTGACAAATTCTAATTATTCTAGTTACATAGTTAATAATATCTGCGAAAAGTCTGGAAAAAAAATATTATAGTGGTTTTGCAAATAAATTATAGCAGAAAGCATGACCGGATTGGCCATTAGAAGCACTGGGATGATAGTGTTTTTATCATATATATATAGTATTAGTAGAAGTCAGAATAATTCAGCCCCCTTTTAATATATATTTTTTAATATTTCCCAAATGATGTTTAACAGAGCAAGGACATTTTCACAGTATGTCTGATAATATTTTTTTTTGTCTGGAGAAAGTCTTATTTGTTTTATTTCAACTAGAATAAAAGCAGTTTTTACATTTTTTTACATTTTTTAAAAAACATTTTAAGGTCAATATTATTAGCCCCTTTAAGCTATTTTTTCCCCGATAGTCTATCCATCCATCCATCCATCCATCCATATGCATCTTTTTTAATTAATATAATTGTTATGCAGTTTATAGCTACTTGTGGTTTTGACCTGCCACCTATATACTGGACATTTAAGGTGATTACCCTACTGAAAAAACAGCTTAAACCAGCCTAAGCTGGTCAGGCTAATTTTGGTTTTAGCTGGTTTTCCAGGCTGGTCATAGCTGGTTTGTCAGGCTGGTTTTGGAGGGGTTTTGGCCACTTTTAGGCTGGTCTTAGTTGGTCAGGTTGGTCTTAGCTGGTTTTATCTGGTCAAGCTGGTCTTAGCTGGTTTTAGCTGGTCAAGCTGGTCTTAGCTGGTCAAGCTAGTCTTAGCTGGTTTTAGCTAGTCAGGCTGGTTTTAGAGGAGTTCAACAAGAAATGGTAGCTTTTTCCTCTCAAAATAACACTGCTGATAAAACCACAGTGACTGACTGTAAACCACTACAGAAACAGAGCTTCAGAGCAACCAACAACTTTCCAGAAATCCACTTGAATCCAGTAACATAATTGCTAACTACCATATAAAGGCTTATAGGTCTTAGCTGTTAGCAACAAGCTAACGGCAATAAAAACCTTCTGACCACTAGCATAAACCTGACATGATACACATCTCATAACAAAATATTAATCAGTATGTTCAGAAGACACAAACCTGGAACCAAACAAAACACCAACTCTTAAACAAAATGATGTAATAAATAGATTAATACGGTTACATTTTCAAGGTTATTTATTTTGCCTCCTTTAATGACTCCTACGCACAGATGTGATTGTTGATGCTCTGGCTGGGCTCCTTTCTTA
Organism: Danio tinwini; assembly: GCA_903798205.1. NCBI lineage: Eukaryota > Metazoa > Chordata > Actinopteri > Cypriniformes > Danionidae > Danio > Danio tinwini. The sequence goes on from CAIGQZ010032280.1 coordinate 5,024,699, forward strand.
TCCACTACATGAAAATCAAGCGGTTTCTATCAAGAATGTAAAACAATTGATGTTTTTAAACCAAAAATACACTTTTCTGTCTGTAATTAACTCAAGAAACCACTACATGTAAACATTTTCACATCAAAAGCCTTCCTTTGCTTCTGCAGAATGTTATAAGAAGCCCACATGAGTACTGTTATGTTTGTAAAGTTTATTGTTACAGCAAAATACTTCATGTAAAGAGAGTTGAACATATAGTATAACATTAAAAGCAAAAATCACAACAGGGACTTAACTATTCTTACATTATCTGAGATGCAATTTCACTAAAAATGTACAGTAGTTCAGCAGCAAAATCCTAATTTACATTCCACCTTAACTGGACACAAATGAAATTAAACAAACATATATTGTTAAATGAGGATAAAAAACAGTGTACACAATTGCTTGATTAGGGCAATATTTTCTGTGTCTAGTTTGTTACAGTATATGCTGTATGCAGTATATGCATCCACCCATTACCTTAAAGGGATAGTTCACCCCAATTTGAAAATTTAGTCATCATTTACTATCTCACACTGTTTACATCTTCACAACACAAATGAAGAAAATTTTTGATGAAATCATTTCCTTTACTGAAAGTGTTAACATTCCTGTGTTGTGTGATTTTTTTTCTCTAGTCTCTCTTTGGCTCTCTCTCTCTTCTCCCACTTCCATTAATACAGTGGCTGCCTAGCTGTTTGCCGTGTTCCCCTTATGTCATCACATGGTCTCCAATCCAGCCTCTGCCACCATGGCATAAAAGTGGTGACAGGACGCTACTCGCGAGACCTGGGACACTTGAATTTCTGTGTTGTGATGTGTGTTAGTGAATAGTGAATTTGCAATCTGTGTTCAGTGTGTGTACAGTTTGGTATATGTCCATTGTTATTTGTCTATTCTCCATTTGACTACCATCAGTTACGCATATCTGAGATTGGAGAGTGGGACAGGTAAGAATGTCGTGCGACATACATTGTGCACATGTAGGCTTTAAATATGACTTTTGTTAGAGACACTAGGCAAGGGGCGTGCTCTACCCACTGTCCTTTTGTTTTTCTCTTATATTAGTGTAGGTTAGGTAGTCCGTAATAGACACAAAGATTTTCTTTTCAATAACTGATATATATTTCTTTTGGATAGTTAGGGTAGAGGTTGGGCAAATAGGATAGTTTGTTTTGTTTTATTTATTTCTATTGTTTGGATGCCGCCCGCATCTCATCTCTTCAACTCTCCCATCTATCTGTTCAAACATTTTGTGTCCCGTTTGTTGTCTGTAATTTTCAATATATTCTTGTAAACATTTATTGTTCCTTCTATATACATATTTTTGCACTATTGTTATCACTATCTTTGTAAATCAACTCACTTTATTGCATTTAGTTAGTCTTGGTATTTTGTCCCTCACTTGTTGATATTGTGTGTTTGCTTATGTTTCACCCAGAATTGATGTTACTCTCCTTCCCCTTGACTGACCATCTTTAAGATTGTAACAGAAAGCATATTTACCTAAAATTCATATATGAGTTGAATAGTTTAATCTAAGTCTTCGCAATGTATGATGAACAGATTTAATTTAGACATTTATTTGCATAAAATCGTAAAACAAGCATTCAGGCGGCAGTGAATGGAGTAGACGTGTTTTCAGTAGCTTCCTGCTAATTTCAATAATTTCATATAAATAAATACGTTGCAGTCTTGAAAAGTACGAAAAACTTGTTCGGGAATAATAAAACATGCCAGCAAAGCAAAAGAAAGCTGAAAAGTCGTGTATTGATGAAGAAAACACGGCTAATACTTCAGAATCGCCGACGGGTGCTAGTCACCCTAGCAACAAGGCTAATTTTACAGACGCCATAAATACAGACATCATGGAAGCAATTGCTAATCTGAACAGCTCGGTCGACCGAAAATTTTATGTTCTTTCATCTACATTATCTGAGGTGAACATATCGCTTACCAATATCTCTGCAAGGGTGGCTGAAACAGAGGAGGCGGCTAAAATTCACAAAACCTGCATTGAATCGCTGAAGAAACGATGCGCACACCTGGAGACCGAGTGTGGAAAACTTTGAGAAAAGACATGCGATTTAGAATCACGATCTCGACGCCAAAACATTCAAATTTTCGGAATAAAGGAAGGTGTTGAGAAGGGGAAACCTACAGAGTTCATGACCAAACTTTTGGAGCAGATACTGAATGAAGGGAACATTGAAAGGCTAGTGCAAATTGATAGGCACACCGATCACCACAACCATGACGAGATGAGAGACCTCGGGCATTTATTGTTCGAGTTCATCATTACCAAGTGAAAGAAGGCATTCTACGTTTGGCAAGATCGAAACCCCTGCAATACGATGGCACAACGATACATAACTTTCTTGATCTTGCAGCCGACGTAATGAAACAAAGACAAAAGTTTGACAGCATACAGAAAAAATGCAGGGAGCATGAGGTGAGATGTGGATTTTGTTTTTCCTCAAAGTTCATCGTGACGGTCAAAGGTAATGAAACAAAGGCTTTTGATCTACCCGAGATGGCCAAATAATAGAACTGTTAAAAGTGGCAAACCGATTCATAATGAACAAGCTCAACTACGAACATATTTGACTAAAAAAGACTGCAAATTATAATTTCTGTAATATTTTGAGATATGCAGTGACTATCTTAATGGAAGAATGCCAAAGGGCATCGAGGGTGAGTTGACAGATGCTGTTAACTTTAAAGGTGAGGGTATCCATAGTGGTTGCATGGGATACAATAACTGGGGGGAGGGTGGGTGTCATCGGGATTTTGTTCTAATTCTTAAGGTTCATTATGTTCGTGTTCACGGGAAAGCCATTTCTTTCATTTGGAAGGTTCAATTTTAAAAAAAAAAGTGTATTTAAAAAGGTCAATTACAATACAATTTATTTTAAACAGTGAATAATATGAATGTTAACAGTGGTGGGACATTGACTATGTTAAGTTGGAATGTACGTGGAATTAACAGAAATCAAAATCAAAAGAGGGAAGGTTTATGCACATCTCAAGAAGATTGGTGCAGAGATAATATTCCTTCAAGAAACGCACATTAAAGCTAGTGCAAGGTTTAGTATTAAAGCTTCATGAATGTCTCAAGTTTACGAGTCAAATTTTTCTACCAAAGCCAGAGAAGTAGCGGTTATTATCAAAAAATATGTTCCCTTTATTCATAAACAAACAATTAAAGATATAAATGGCAGATATTTGATAATAATAGGGGAAAAAATTCCTTATCCATCACTTTAGTCAATATTTATTTGACTAACCCCCCGGCGAACTACAACAAGCAAATCATCACTTTTAATAAATAATTATATGCAAAGGTTAAACTTGGTGGACAGCTGGTGAGCTATTCATCCCACAGGTCAAGATTTTTCATTCTACTCTTCAGTTCACAAAACTTTTTCAAGAATTGATCTTTTCATAATAGATTCAAGACTGTTACAGTATGTTACTTCAACAAAATATCACACTAGACTCATATCTGATCATGCCCCAGTTTCTCTCAACCTAAAAATACATCGGTCCAGTGGAAGTAGTATTTGGAAATTTGATAATATGTTATTAAAAGATGTCCAATTTTGTGAATATCTGACAAATTTAAATCATTCCTAGAAAATAATGACAAAGGAGATGTATCAGATTCGATCCTTTGGGAGGCAATGAAAGCAGTAATAAGAGGAGACGTCATATCATACCAAGCAGCTAAAAATAAACAGAATAAGGCAAAATTGATTGAAACTGAAACACAAGTAACAAAATTAGAGATGAAATATAGATCAACCAATTGTGAATCCATTCTCAAAATACATTCTCCCTGCGAAGCGAGTATAATTCTATACTTTCAAAAAAAGTTTCAAAACAACTCAACACATATCAAACAAAAACAGTTTGAAATTGGTGATAAACCTCAAAAATTACTCGCACGACAGTTGAAACATTTTCAAGCAGCACGTGCAATATATAAAATAAAAACAGAAAATGGGGAAGCTCTAGTTGATCCTAAAGGAATTAATAATTGCTTTTTTGACTTTTATAAAAAAGTATATAAATAAAAAAGGACATAAATCAAGACACAATAGATGAATTTTTGTCAAATATAGACCTGCCAACTCTTAAAGAGCCCCTATTATGGGTTTTTGAAAATGACCTTCCATGTAGTGTAACACAGCTCTTAGTGAAGTGAAATATCCAGTTAAAGCTTAAATCTGAAAGTGGACAGTTTTTAAAACTATTGATTCATCTATAAAAGAGTCGACTCATAGTGGTTTAAATGAATCGTCTTGATAACGAATCTTCAGCCGTTTCGGGGTGACGTCGTCGAGAAACATAATGGTTGCGTGCGCAGATGCAAAAATTCAAACCTGCGGCCCCGCCCACTAACACAGCAGCAAGACGCTCATGAAGATGCTGTGTTTACCTGGATATTATTGGAAGTGTGAGGGGAAAGGAGTCGTTCAGAAATCTGCACGCTTAGTTTCTGCCTCCATCTTGTAATGGACAGACGACACCAGGGGTGCAGGCAAAATAAGGACAAATTATTAGGTACACTGGCTGGCTGCTAAACGCTGGAAAAGGCTTGCGAATGGAGAGCGGGAGCCCGCAGAGATAGCTTGTCAGAGGACAGAGGATGCTACAACTTCCCAGCTGGGGATGTAATCGTTTGGAAAAGCAGAGTACAGGTAAGCACTTAGAACATATAGCAGTTCACGGACGAGGTGCCACAGCAATGATTGCAAATAGAAATGATCTAGATGTTTTGTTACTAGTAACCGCGTGTACTGTATCAGGTTAACTCTTTATATTCTCATATTGCGTCTAATGCAACGTTGTAAACGCGACGCGTGCTGCTTTGTTTACAGATTTAAAGGCTTTAGTGAGTTCGTTCCACTGCCGTTTGTCGTTGCTATGGCCATCGTTAGCTGATCCTGCACACATACAGCTGTCAAGGTTCAGAATAGTTCAGCTTTTGCTGCTGTGTGGATTAAAACTGAATGTGTGTCATACTTAACATAAGCAATAAGCTTGTGTTTAACTGCACTGCTTTCGGCACTGAGATGTCTGAATAACACTGTTGAGAACTGGGTACTGTTTACTGTGGTGTTAGTAAGTTTACTTTGAAGCGTGTTTCGGGCATCTGCTGCGACCGGATCCTATACTAATGTTGGCGACCCGGAGGCTTGATTAACCATGCTGGGCATTTTACTGTCTTGCGCTGAACGCTGTCGACCAATCGCAACAGGCTGTCATCGGTCCATTCAGCGCAGATTAGCTTCACGCTAAGCGGGGTTTGGAAACAAATGAATCGCTGAACGATTCATATGGAAGTCGCTGGGATAATTAGGTAAAAATAAATGCATATTATAAGACCATAAACGTGTTTTTTGACCTTGCATACATATCAGTATGTTGTTGGAGACCCATAAAACCGAAATAGGACCCTTTTCAATGTGTAATAGGGGCTCTTTAATTCTGAAGCAAAACAATGTTTGGATGAAGAGATTACACTAGAGGAAGTGAATGAAGTAATATAACAGCTACCTAATAATAAATCCGCTGGTCCAGACGGCTTTAGTGCCGAATTTTATTAAAAAATTTAAAATCATCTTGCACCATTGATGCATCGTCTGATTAAAAATTCAAAAGAACAGGGCAAATTTCCACCTACAATGTATCAAGTAAATATTATTTTAATTCCAAAACCTGGACGGGATAAGGTACAGATGTCTTCATATCGACCAATTTCTCTCATTCCAAATGAATAAAAAATTATAAGCAAAATTTTAGCAAACAGACTGAAAAAATATATGTTCAATTGTACATCAAGACCAGACTGGTTTTATACCAGGTAGACACATATATTTTCATTTGAGACGACTATTCAATATAATTTATAGTAAAAATAATACTAAAGCATGTGTAATTTCACTTGACGCTCTACGAGCTTTTGATCAGTTACAGTGATCAGTGATGATTAAAACAATATATGCAAATCCAGTAGCCTCTGTTATTACAAATCAAGACATCTCCAATACGTTTCAACTAAGCTGTGGTACACGACAGGGATGTCCCTTGTCTCCTTTCTTATTTGCAATATCAATGGAACCGCTGGCAGCTAGTATTAGGCAACATCTCAGTATAACACCAATAATGACTAAAGGCAAACATCAGCACCTCTCATTGAATGCAGACGATATACTTTTATACATCTCTGACCCCGAAAAATCTATACCACCATTATTTGATCTTATTGATACATTTGGTAGTTTTTCTGGTTTTACTATAAATTGGGAAAAAAGTTAATTAATGCCCATTTCTGATGACATAGATCAGGAATTTTTAGAAAAAGTTAAATTTAAAATAGCCAATAACTCATTTAAATACTTGGGAATAATGATCACCAGAAAACCTAAAGTACTATTACAACTAAATTGGAAAAAAAAGGTAGACCAGCTTAATGATATTAGTTTTTGGAAGACACTCCCTATGTCTATGGTAGGTAGGATTAATGCTATAAAGATGGTTGTATTACCAAGATTTTTGTATGTTTTTCAAGCTATCCCATTCCTTACTCCCCTACATTATTTTAAACAGCTAGAATCAATAATAACTAGATTTATTTGGGCTAATAAGACTGCTAGAATTAATAAAAAACATTTAAATAAACCGAAGGACCTAGGAGGATTTGGTCTTCCCAATTTTAAATATTATTATTGGGCAACTAATCTAAATACATTGATGTGGTGGAGAAAGATTTGTTTGGTAGAACAAAGAGACAAGCCAGAATGGTTAGCTATTGAGGACGCTTCTTGCAACATGACCTCATTACCAGCCCTGCTTAACAGTCCTATTAAAATAGATACAAAAATTATCAAAGATAATGTAATTATTTCCAATTCAATTAAAATATGGAAACAAATTAAGGCACACTTGAAAATTCCAGATATGTATTTGGACTCTCCAATTTGTAATAATCATGCATTTCCTCCTGGACTAAATGACATTTTTTTCTCTAAATGGAAAGATAAGGGCATCTTAACAATTCAAGATCTTTACAAAGAGGGAACATTTAGCTCATTTGAACAGCTAAAACAAAATTTCAACCTTACTTCCTCAAACTGTTTTCAGTATCTGCAAGTTAGGGATTTTGTTAGAAAACATAGTAAAGAGTTTGAAACTGAGATGCTGGATCCTACATTAGATACAATTGTTAACATAAACCCTGGAATTATTGGTAATGTGTCTAAATTTTACAAGTTACTGTTAAGGAAGGTGGACAGCAACACAAATAAAATAAGACATGACTGTGAAAAGGAAATGGGTATTAACATTTGTGATGACAGATGGGACGAATGCTTGATAAATATACATTCATGTTCTGTGAACGCAAGACATCATCTGATCCAATATAAGGTCATTCATAGGCTCCATTATTCTAAATCAAAACTTCACAAAATTTTTCCAACAATCAAAAGCAGAGGACAGTTCTTGCAGTAGAAACCAAACACAAGCAATTCTATTTTGTATGTGCATTGCAAAAAAACTCATTTTACAAATGTGGAAATCTGATGCTGTCCCCACCTTTGAATGTGGGTTAGAGAACTTGGGAATATGTTACACTTAGAAGAACTGAGATTTACACTCAATGACAAATTGTCCATTTTTAACAAGATTTGGGAACCATACATATTATTTTTGCAGCTAGACTGAACTGATAGACTTTTACAAGACTATTGTATGCTAATTTATTTATCTTATTTTATAATTTATTTTATTCTTATAATTGTTTTATAATGTCTTTTTTGGTTTCATTGTCCATGTACACCTTGCTTTAATTTTACAGTTTTGTCCCAGCCAAATCCATATATGATTGTATATGTTATTCATATATGCCTTGTATTTTATTTTTTATGAACCTTCCACAAACATTTTGATCAATGTTAGATGGATGGGGTGGGTGGTAGGGTTTTGAGTTTCTTTTTGTAGTAATTTAAATTCACTGTAAGTACTTCCAAAAGAATTTTGATATATGGTATATCTCTTTGTAAGGATTTAGGCAGTACTGTATGTAATGTATGAAGGTTTTTCAATGAAAATAAAAATAAAGAGTAAAAATAATAAAAAAAAAAAAGCATTCAGATTTGGTCAAGAAATGCTGGTATGATGTGAATGAAGCTTGTTAAAGCTGTTACACATTTGAGTTTCTGCAAGAACTTATGAGGTTTGGTTTTTCAGAAAACTCACATTTGTTTGTTTGTTTGTTTGTTTGTTTACACATTAAGTGGTTTTGGGTAAACAACTTTCCATCAGAATTTATTAAAATCATCTCTATTTGCATTAAAAAATGAAATACATTGTTGTGTGTCTGGAACAACATAAGAGTGAGTAAATGATGACAATCTTTACTTTGGGTTCAACTAAAGCCTTAGGAAATTTGGTTGGCTCTGAGAACTATTTTTTGATTGTTTTAAATAATATTTTATAATTCCTTTTTAAGAAAGAGACAAAATATTTTGTAAAAAAAAATGTTAAATTATTAAAAACATCATCCAATTACAGCTTTTAAAAATCAAATTATGGTATATATAGGAAATGTATCCATGTAGTACAGTGGTTACAGAGTTTAAAACATGTCGTCTAGTACGTATTATACGTGTAAGAAGCCATCCATACAACCACCTGATATTGCACCTTGGCCACATACAGCTAAAAAAAATCAAGCATGGCCAAGCAGTCTTGTTAAAATTAACAATTAGCTACAAAAACTGGCTCTAAATCATTGCTCAGGGCAGGAGCTGGTGTTGGGGAATATTGATGGGGTCTGAAATCTTTTTTTTTTTTTTGCATGTTTAATATTTGTCTTACATTTGACTGGCACAATTTGTAATGGCTCTTCATGTGTAGTTTTCAACTGTCACAAAAAAAGCCCCCAATCACTGCTTTACAGAAGAGTAGCAACTCATAAAGAGATAGTTTACCCAAACACTGTAAAAATGATATGCCAAAAGTCATGACTACAAATGTTTTTAAGTTACTTTAACTTATTTAATACTGTATGTTAATCAGGTTTCAACTACATTTTTTAAGTCATGCAAAACATAATGTTTTTAGTCAGTTTGATTTATTTACAGTTTTTCTTAGTCGCTTTGGTGCATTTCTCACAACACTATTTACATTTGCACAACAGTTAATGCATTTCTCAAAACAATTAGTCATTTGTGCACATCACAGTAGCAGTTTCTCATTCCTTCCAGCAAATTGCAAATACTTTTGGACATGCATCAATTGCTTTCATACAACTCTCTGCTGTTTGTAACATTATCATTTGCTTAAGTCATATCACTCAAAATTAACTAAACTTGTGGATGCTGAATAGTCATTCCATATAAAACTAATAGTCCTCATTTCATTACTTGAGTCATTACATACAAAAATGTTGAACTAGTTGTCAAAATCTGTCAAGCAAATTTTATTGTAAAAATTTTTATCTTTTTTTTTCTAAACATGTCTCCTAAATTGAACAATTTCATGAATGATTTACAAACCTGTGTATGTTGTAGGTTCAGTTCCAATATGTCCTGCAGTATTGTTTACAGTTGTGCTCAGCTCTACCCAAAGGGAGTTTATGTTGGTTGTAAATAAGACTGTATTTACAGTTTTTCTTAGTCACTTTGGTGTATTTCTCACAACACTATTTACATTTGCACAATAGTTAAAGCATTTCTCAAAACAATTAGTCATTTGTGCACATCATAGTAGCAGCTTCTCATTCCTTCCAGCAAATGACTAATTGTTTTGAGAAATGCCTTAACTATTGTGCAAATGTAAATAGTGTTGTGAGAAATGCACCTAAACTTGTGAATGCTGAATAGTCATTCCATATAATGACTATTCAGTTTTTTTTCAAAAACTTTAAATCTTTTTTTCCTGAAAATGTCTTCTAAATTGAACAATTTCATGAATGATTTACAGACCTGTGTATGTTGTAGCTTCAGTTCCAATATGTACTGCAATATTGTTTACAGTTGTGCAAAGCTCTACCCAAAGGGAGTTTATGTTTGTTATAAATAAGAGTGTATTTATTATTTTGCACAATGCTGTGAATAAATTTGAATTTTAAAGAGCATCTGCAGTAAAAATGTGAAACATACATATTCACTGTCTTGTACTCAGATACCTTACTTAATGCAGTAATGTCTAACTTTACTGTAGTTTTCAAATGGCTGTGCAAATAGTATATAGTGCGGTCTTGAGCATTTTCAGCAAGTGTCACCAAAAGCAGACTTTTATGCATTGGTCCTAATGAAAACATGACAAAGCCATTTGACATTTTGTTCATAAACAATGGTGGCAGGACTTTGCATCTTGATGACACTGACACTTTCATTGACATGAATACTTGCTTTTGAGGAATGAGCTATCCATTTTGAGCAAGTGACACGCTTTTGCAGGTTATCCACTAGGTTTTGCAGTTTGTACTAATTGTTTTGAGAAATGCATTAACTGTTGTGCAAATGTAGGTAGTGTTGTGAGAAATGCACCAAAGCGACTGAGAAAAACTGTAAGTTGAGATGACTAGAAAAGTTCATTTGATTCAACTAAAAAATTAGCTGCAACCATTTTTTTACAGTGAACCTAAAAAATCCTCTCTCTTTATGTGAGTAAAAATTTACTCACACCCAAACTTTAACTTTTATGAATTCCTTTCTTCTGTTGAACACAAAACACAATACTCTGAAGAATTTTAGAAAAAATCAATCACTTAGATCCATAAAAAAATACTAATGGAAGTCAATGGCCATTCATTTTCCCCAACATTCTTCAACAAATCTTACTTTGTGTTCAACAAAAGAAAGAAACGCAAAGAGGTTTGAAATAAGTGGATAATGAGTAAATGATGATAATTTTGGGGTGAAACATCCCTTTGACACAACAACATACACTGCAAAAAAAAAAAAATTTGTCTTGTTTCTAGTCCAAATATCTAAAAATTCTTATATCAAGAAACATTTTCTTGGGAAGCAAAATATAAAGTCTTGTTTTTAGAAATAATATGTCAATATTTAATCAGTTTTTCCTTAAAACAAGGAAAATAATCTGCCAATGGGGTCAGCAAAATAATCTTGTTTTTCCTTTTGACATAAGATTATTTAGCTTACCCCATTTGCAGATTATTTAGCTTGTTTTAAGGAAAAACTCACTTAATATTGGCATATTAATTCTTAAAACAAGGCATGTTTTGCTTGCCTAAAAAATTCTTCCTGGTTTAAGAATTTTTAGATATTTGGACTAGAAACAAGACCAAAAATCGAAGTAAGAAAAGCATTTTTTACAGTGTAAACACTAAGGGCGTACTCACACTCTGCTATCCGAACCAGGAACGCAAACTGTCATAGATTATTAAAGACGCAAACCCTTCACTTCACGACAGCTGCACCTTTAGCAAACCTACTAATTCCTGCAGCACGAGGACTTTATGATCCTTTATGAGCGTCAAAAAGTGGCAGATCTGTTCTGCGAAATATTTGACTGTGTGTCACTGCATCCCAAACAACTAAAACAATATAAGTAAAGAAATCTCCACTGTGCTGAGCGATAGTGCTTACTGAACAGCGCATCATCAATGATGTAAGTGTGCTCAGGCCCGAATGTAATGTGAGTGCCCTGAGGGCATACTCACACTATGCTATCTGAACCGTGCCTAGGCCTGTTTCCGGGATTGCTTGACAAGTGTGAGTGCTCTGAATCAGGCTCAGGCACAGTTCAGTTGGATGGCCCTGGCCCGGTTGGAAGTGGTGGGCCAGAGAGCGGTTCACTTGGAGACGGGAGGGGGTACAAGCGTGCTTTAGCCCAGTTCAAGCCTAAAACCAAATATCCTACAAAAGCACAGTGCTTATATACTTTAACATGCATTACATGGAGGCAAAGATGAAAAAAATGTCTTCTAAACTATACAAAACAGGGTCCATTTCCTCTGAAGTGCATTCAAAATAATTCAATATTTACAACAAATATTATCCACAAATCCACGATATTTCCACAAAAATTATCACATTTCAAAGGAAACTTAATAATAATAAGGTTTAAAAGGTTTGAAGTTTGGTGATTCATAGCTGGTCAACCAGTGCAACTGATGAACCTGGTACTTTAAAATGTCCCCAAAAACTTAAATTTTATTTATTTTTAAGGTACAATTTGAAGCCTTTATAGCATAAATAAAAAGGGATGCTGTAGCTGGCATTTCTTTTTTGCTTATGGATAATCAGTCACACTTGTACTAAGCTACTTGACTAGGCATGGGCCGGTATAAGATTCTGACGGTATGATAACCTTGGATAAAAATATCACGGTATTGTGATAACTGCTCTAAAATATTCTTTTTAAATGCCTGGGTAAAAATCTTTTTTCCTCTTTGAAAACAATATATTTAGTTTTTTGAAAGATTGATTATATTTTGGAGCAGTAAACATGTCAGGCTAAATAATTCAAATTAATCATTGACCTCTGCTGTCCTCATTAGTTTCAAAAACACAGATTTCTTTACAATATAAAACAGCATCTTTGGATATTTTTTCTGCTGGAGATACAGTTGTCCTAAAAAAAATAATAAAAAAGGTACATAAAAAAATCTTACACATACCGTTTTTAAACCTCAACTTTTCCAAACCATGGTATACCTTGAAAACGGTTATCTTCCCAGGCCTATACTTAGCTTTCAAATTGTATTGATTGAACTTGTAATAAACAATTTTTAATGTATTTTCCCCCTTATGAGATCTGTGCTAGATGGGACAAGGGTGATGTTTTTACTCTGGCCAGATGTTCAGTGGGACACTGAGCTGGATTTCTTGGACAGGACTGGAAGGCAGATGTCCATATGTTGTCATCTGGTGATGAATGAGCTCATTTGGAGAGCACTTCCTTCCTGAGCAGAGATGCTTTTTTCTCTGCTTTCTGTCTCACAAACAATTCAATCAAGTATGTGATCCAGAATCAACAGTGTAGCTTTCATTTATATCCAGCGTAGAAGATGTTATTTGTAACTATCACAGGTACATTTTAAATTTATATATTAATAGTGCAAGAAATGCAAAAAAAGACCAAACAGTTTGGTTTTAAGACCAAACTGTCTATCGTAATCGAATCCAACAAAAAAAAGTAACACTAAACACTATGGATGCACTAATTATCGGACAATTTTTGATTGCTTCAGCACATTGGCAATAATTTAAAAAGACCAATTGTTTTTAATTACACAGAGGCATATTTTAAATAATATTTTTTTCTCAGAGTAAAAACATTTAATGTTGGCAAAACAAAAAATAAATCTGCAAAAAAATATCACACCTGAATCTAATGTGTACAAAATGTCAGATGTGCATGGGAAAAGTAATTTGTGTGCACCAAGCTCAAACACTGGCACAAAAACACTGGCCAGTCTGCACTTTAGAGTCAGTTGTAAAATTGACAGTTTATAAATAGCAACATCACTGTATTTATTAGTTTATTAAATAAATATTTTCTTTCATATGTCAAATAAATGCTATTGTTGTTAAAAGAAACATTGAATAGCAGAAAGCAACAAAAAAAACTACTTTAGTTTGTAGATTGACAAATATATAAATATAATTTTTTTTTTTTACTCATACCTTAACTGTAAATGTTGGACAGTTAAATGTTAAATGGATCCAATCAAAATTTATTTAACAGTGGAACAACCAGAATTATATAATTACTAGAATGGTCATTCTGATCGTTCTCAAATAAGACTTTATATTGTCACTGCATATATTCATTCAAAGCTTCTATTAAGATATTAGAATTAAGCTTTGAACATCTGTGGTAATATTATTATGAAGTCATTATGCTAAATATACTGTCTTTTTGGTAATACAGCCTTTAAATGCGTATAACTTATAGACTGGCCATGGTGGTGCGTATACCTCATTTTGTCCGGCAAGCAGGAGAGGAAGGTTTTTTCCTCGCACTGAATTTGTTGTTTTGAAAGGCATGTCTAAAGTAAAGTTGTGTTTTCGCTATCAGAAAGTTATGTTTTTGTTAGCAGGAAGCTGCTAGGCAACAGATGCGCACATATTTAAAGGCACAGGAAAATTAGCAGACACTAAAAGTAATGGGGTTCATTGGAGCATTATGGCCAATCAAGGTAGAAATACTCAAGACACTTGTGTTTGTGAGCTCAAGAAATACTTGTGCTTTAAAAAGTTAATAAAAAACAACATTGTTAGAAGGAAATATACACACATTTAGGAGAAGTCAGGGTATTATAGTTATTTGGGTTTTATTTTAACAAAGTCATTAAATCATAAAAATGGTCAAAATGACCGTCTCGGTAGTTCTAGTGTTAATGCTGAAAAAACTAGCTAGTATCATAGTTCTATATGCTATTGACTAAAATAAATAAATAAATCCTATCGGTGCATCCTACTAAACACACAACTGGAATCAAATCTAAGCATACTGTATATCAAATTGAAATTTGGAGGAAAAGAAAAATTATTTAATCAAGTTATGATTCCAACAATTTGAATTGAATACTCTATGATTTAATATTTCAATCGATTTATGTAAAATAAAATATCAAAATATAGGTAACATATTACAGTAAATTCTATTATAGTCATTTTTGGCTCTTAAAAATATGAAGTAATTGCAAGCTGTTTTAAGTGTTATAGCATACTATTTCATTTGTGACCGATTTCAGGGTCATGCACGTTTTCCTCCTCAAAAGTTGCCTATAACGCTGGTCTTGTTCGAAACATTGGCCCAACTCAGTCAAATTCATTCCATGAGCAACAATAAACACAATAGTTCCTCTCAGAAAAGAGAGATGACAATGACATACAGAAGCCACAGGAATCTGATCTGGCTTTTTCATCCCATTTGACGTCAATAGAAAACCTTGACAAAACAGACACATTCATTCAGCCCTAATAACTGAAACCCTGCTGTGATGTTTACCCGGATTAATGATCCAGATTAATATTTCAAACAGAGAAAAGCTAAATAATTCTCTTAAGTCTTTTTTCCTAAATTAGCCACAGAGATAAAGAAATGTCCAAGTGAGTGGTCACCAAATGATCGTTTTACAGTTTTAATGGCACATTTGGCATCAGTGAACTGCTGAAGCTGAAAAACTTGCATGCACCTTTAGAACCAAAAGCACAGGCATGAATCCATCAGATCCGGGCACACTGCCTGGCAGAGAGAAAGCGATGCACATTCTGGGAAATGCCGCACATACCACTAGACTGCTAGAGCCGTTCTGCGCTACTTCCTTGCATTTATTTTGGTTGGCCAGTGAGGTTAAAACTGGACAGAATCCACTATGACTCAGTTAACCTCAATGTGCACAATGGGTCAGCCCGTTCTTACATTTAACCCAGCAAATGTAATAATTTTTGGTGACAAACCTTATTTTGACAAACATTTTGGGGAAAAAAAGTTTTTAAAAACTCAATACACTCTGGGTAAACTATCCTTTTGTTATGTTTGTGGCTGTTTTTGCTCCATTGACTTCCATTAAAACAACATTTGTATTGCAAAGCCATGACACCAAGTAATCAGACATTCTTGATTTATCATCAACTCTATTCATTGCGGATTAGCCATTATTAGACATTTTTAGTTTATGATATCTTCATTCATTCATTTTCTTGTCGGCTTAGTCCCTTTATTAATCTGGGGTCGCCACAGCAGAATGAACCGCCAACTTATCAGCATGATTTTACGCAGCAGATGCCCTTCCAGCCGCAACCCATCTCTGGGAAACATCCACACACTCATACACTACGGACAATTTAGCCTACCCAATTCACCTGTACCACATGTCTTTGGACTGTGGGGGACACCGGAGGAAACCCACGCAAGCGCAGAGAGAACATGCAAACTCCACACAGAAACACCAACTGACCCAGCCCAGCCGAGGTTCAAACCTGCGACCCAGCGAAGTTCTTGCTGTGAGGCAACAGCACTACCTAGTGCGCCACTGCGTCGCCCGTTTATGATATCTTCGTTCTATTAAATATTTACTAATAATGTATTTCACTTTTTACTTTTTTCCAGGTTAACTAATCTAAAGGGAAGCTTATTACACAGAGTTAAAATCTTTCTAAGATATATTAGTAATATTATTTTTCTCTTTTTATGAATTAAAAAGAATTTTGGTCTTTTATTAGTTTTTATAGATGCAGATAAAGGATTTCATTATATGGATATATAATTGCACTTATGAACAGAATTTTAATGCATCTTGCCATTCAATTTTAGGTAGGCAAGATAAAACATACTACTTTTATTTAGGAAGAATGCATTTATTTGGTTAAAGGTGACAGTAAAGACATGTGTAACATTATAAGCTGCACACACATTGAAATCAATATGAAATGTTACTTGAGCATTACATTTTTAAAATAAACAATTTTTTTATTGCAACATCACAATAAAATTGGAATAATATCACAATATACTTATTTTACAGTACTTGTTTTACTGTACTTCAAACAAATGAAGACTTTATGAGCATACAAGAGATCTTTCAATAACAAACTTAGTGCAGACATTTTTTTTAAGATATGTACAATATACACTCACCGGCCATTTTATTAGGTACACCTGTCCAACAGTTTGTTATTGCAAATTTCTAATCAGCCAATCACATGAGAGCAACTCAATGCATTTAGGCATGTAGACATGGTCAAGACAATCTGCTGCAGTTCAAACAGAGCATCACAATGGGGAAGAAAAGTGATTAAAGTGACTTTGAACGTGGTATGGTTGTTGGTGCCAGACAGGTTGGTCTGAGTATTTCAGAAACTGCTAGGGTTTACAGAGAATGGTCAAAAAATGAGAAAATATCCAGTGAGTGGCAGTTCTGTGGGCACAAATGCCTTGTTGAGGCCAGAGGTCAGAGGAGAATGGCCAGACTGGTTCCAGCTGATAGAAAGGCAACAGTAACTCAAATAACCACTCATTACAACTGAAGAACTTACAACACGTTTAACCTTGAGGCGGATGAGCAACAGCAGCAGAGGACCACACCGGGTGCCACTCCTGTCAGCTAACAGGAATCTGAGGCTACAATTCACACAGGCTCACCAACATTGTACAATAGAAGATTGGAAAAACGTTGCCTGGTCTAATGAGTCTCGATTTCGGCTGCAACATTCAGATGGTAGGGTCAGAATTTGGCAAAACAAGATGAAAGCATGGGTCCATCCTGCCTTGTATCAACGGTTCAGGCTGGTGGTGGTGGTGTAATGGTGTGGTGGTTTCTTGGCACACTTTGGGCCCATTAGTACCAATTGAGCATTGTGTCAACGCCACAGCCTACCTGAGTATCGCTGCGGACCATCTTCATCCCTTCATGACCACAGTGTACCCATCATCTTATGGCTACTTCTAGCAGGATAACGCACCATGTCATAAAGCACGGATCATCTCAGACTGGTTTCTTGAACATGACAATGAGTTCACTGTACTCAAATGGCCTCCTCAGTCACCATTTCTCAATCCAACAGAGCACCTTTGGGATGTGGTGGAACAGGAGATTCGCATCATGGATGTGCAGCCAACAAATCTGCAGCAATTGCATGATGCTATCATGTCAATATGGAACAAAATCTCTGAGAAGTATTTCCAGTACCTTGTTGAATCTATGCCACAAAGGATTAAGGCAATTCTAAAGGCAAAAGGGGGTCCAACCCAGTACTAGTAAGGTGTTCCTAATAAAGTGTCCAGTGAGTGTACAAGATATGTAATTTTTTTACTAATGTGAGCAAATTTTCTTCAATATGATAGCATAAAATATTTACACATTTAATATGAAGCACAAATGTTATAAACAATTATGTTCCTTGAGCATCAAATTACATTTTAAAAAACAATACAAGACTTACACTTGTTTTAGATTTAGATTGTATTATTAATCGAAAATAGACTTCATGAGAATAAAAAGTAACAAAACTTAAAACAAAGAGTTAAATATTGTTTAAGATATATTAGTAGAATTATTACACAGTTTAATCAACTTTAACCAGCAATAAGCTAGCCAAAAACTATTCCACACTTTCTTTAAGCTAAATTGTGAACACTTTAAAGTCAGTAAAGTAGCAAACGCTCCATTAAAACTCAATGGCTGTGCTTCAGTTTAAAAACATCAGAGTAAGTATCCCTGAACTTCAGGGTGCTGACAGAATGGCCCTGCTGGTGCATGCTGGGAGAAACAGAGGTGCTGAACGGTCCTATAGGGAACTTCACATCCATCTTCCAACCTGCCAACAAACATCTTTCTGTCTCCGCTGCGTCAATCGCCAGCCAAGAGGACTTTCTGCAGCGCATGCCTAAACAACATGTGATCCTCATTTAAATACTTTCCAGGGTGACGGTCGCCTGGAGCACTTCCCACTAGAGAGCTCAGTGTGTGGGCCGTTCTCTATTGATTTGGGCAGTTAAAAAACTCCTGGCTTGATGGAAATGTCTAAGCTGTGCTAATAAAGTGGCTCTGTGTCATTAATTCAGAGGGATACGTTGGCTACACACCTTCCATAACATCACTAATGAGAAGAAAACGGCAACATTTCAGACACAAAAGCAATTTACTTCTGGAAAATCCCTTCAATTATGCATTAGCTCCCAAGTGAATCAGTCGATAAAAGTGCCAAAAGAAGCTGTTTGAGAATAATACGATAAAAACAGACTATCCTTTACCAGAGTTGCTGGTCTGGCAGACTTTTTATTACACTTATTACGCTGTGACAGCTTGATTATTGTTGAAAATGGAGGGAGCTTTTGAGCCATATTCACTGAAGAACCATCAAACAGATGCTTTAAGTTTTTCCTCCAAAAAGGGCATAAGGCACAAACTTAGCAGACTATGAGGTAAAGCAGAACAACATTCAAAGCCATAAATGTGTAGACTTGGCTTTCAGATGAATGGCACACAACAAAAACCTGATGCTGATGCCGTTTGTGTGGAACCGCCAGGAAACTGCAGTCAAAAACCCATAAAAGAATCTGTGGAGGCCCAAACCATTTCCTGATTTACAGAAATTGTAAACCACATAGATTTTTTTTTACATTATTTATTTATTTTATTTTTTATTATAATTAAAGTAATTCTTTTTTTATTTAATAAATTGTGTACTATATTTATTTACTTTATTTTATTTTTATTTTTTATTATAATGATAACATGGTAGAAAAAATAAAGTGTTTAAAAAAAATCAATCATAACAAGTACATGTTCCCTTTACAACCATAAGAGTTAGTTTTTTTAAAGAGGGGAGTGTTTCCAGCATTACAAAACTCCTTTCACTCCTTCCATAATGAAGAGGTCAAAAAGAAAGCAGATTCGCCAAGTATAAAAATAAATTTGTCAGATCTAGTGCTATAACTGCAAGTGTAAAAGGATAAAAGACTGCAAATATAAACCTCTGTGATAAACAGCAGCATATGTCCCTTCCTTCTTTGATACAGTGATGACCACTTATACAATGTACAATGCGTGCGTGAAGAGGTGCTTATGACAAAATGTCAAGCAGCATAATGCAGTTTTTTAGCAAAGATAATCTTGTATGTAAACTAGTCAACATATGAAATGGAATAGAAAATTAAACTGGTGCTAAAATAGACCCTCTGGAACACCTTTTGTCTACTTCAATTCACGTTTCAATTCAATTTTTAGTTAAAACAGTTAACAGCGTTATTTATGATCATAAAAATTATTGAAACAATTTACAGCCATCCTCCGGGTGCTCCGGTTTCCCCCAAGTCCAAAAACATAGGTTAATTGGGTAAGCTAAATTGTCCGTAGGGAATGAGTGTGTATGGGTTTCCCAGTCATTGGTTTCAGCTGGATGGGCATCCGCTGCGTAAAACATATGCTGGATAAGTTGGCAGTTTATTCCGCTGTGGCGACCCCAGATTAATAAAGGGACTAAGCCGAAAAGAAAATACATGAATAAATGAATTTAAAGCCATTTAGATATACGGTATACAGATATAAAAGGAAATATTGTTGATATTTATAATATTTGCTGTACAAATACATCATGCAAGAATAGTATTGCCTATTGTAAATCCACACCCTGACCTGATGTGGAAGACATTGCTTTTACAGTTTTTTGGCAAACCAAAGTGGTTTTGGAGCTTTGTACGATAACAGTGAACTACTGAAATCACTCAGAATGTTTCAACAAAGTTTTTGGTTCCTTTTAGGGTTGTCAAAAGTATCGAGTTTGGTACTGTAATGTTAAAAACCTCCATTTCCCACTAACATTTGAGTGCACATATTGTACTTGGGGTGCACTCACACTATGCTATCCGAACCATGCCCACATTGCCCAGGCATGTTTCCCGGTTAGTTTGACAAGAGTGAGTGCTGCGAATCGGGCTCAGGCACAGTTCATTTGGCCGGCCCTAGCCTGGTTGGAAGAGGTGTGCCAAAGTGCAGTTTGGTTGGGCTTTGGTGCGGTATGCTTGTAGTGTGAGTGCAAAGTGCAACTGAGCCCAAAACTGAAGTCGCAATGTCACTTTAAGGGACGTTTCATATAGATTTATTAATCATTCTTACTTTTCAATGAATGCGAACTGTCATAATATATTAAAGACGCAAACCCCTCACTGCATGTCAGCTGCACCTTCAGCAAACTTCTTAATACATGCAGCACGATGACTTTTATAATAATTTATGAGCGTCAAAAGTTGTGGATCCCAAACAACTAAAAAGATATAACTAAAGCAATCTCCACTGTGCTGAGCGAGAGCGCTTCTCTTCCTGTTAAACTGAACTGTCGCATCATCGATGAAGTAAGCATGCTCAGGGTCGAAAGCCAAAATGCAGTGTAAGTACAGGCTGTCGGGGGAGAAGGACAATCATGCTTCGGCACGGTTCAAGGCAACTTTACCTAGTGTGCTTACGCTTTTAAACACAGCTGGCCGCTGTGCTCACATGCTCTACAGAAATTACTATGATTGGATATGTGTGATACAGAACTCGATACTTTTGACAACTCTACTTTGAAAGTCTCGGGACCATTTGTGTCTATAGAGGATGAGGGAATTCTAAGATTTTATCTATAATAGCTTAATTTGTTTTCCAAAGATAAACATCTCACAGGATTGAAACAACAAGAAAGAGGGTGAGTAATTAATAATAGAATTTTCATTTTTGGGTGAACTAATCCTCTGTATCTAATGCTATATGAACAAAGGTTACTTGATTGGTGTGTCGAATTGCAGAACTCATTCAAAGGACACATCACTATTTTCAACCTCTTTATTAACTGATGTTGTCTACATCATGATTTTTTTAGGATTGAAAAGTTTCAAAAGCTAAAAAGCTCATTCCAGCAGATTTTAAAGGCATGGTCCACTATGATATTAAACTTTAGCTGATGTGTAATGTAGCTGTGTGAACATAAACAACATCTCAATGCAAGATGTTCAAAGTTTAATGCAAAGGGAGACATTGGCTTATACAGAGTTAGTTTAGCATAGCCTACAGTGAACTAAGTTTGAGGACTACAATAAAAAAAATATGAGGTAATGAGATCAGAAACCCTTCAAATTACACGCATACACCCCGCACAGCAAAGGGGCATGGGGTCAGAGATGCTGTAATGTTATAACAGGAAAAGCTAAAATCCCATCCAAACGCTGCTATTTCCACAAAGCTTGTTCTGTTTCTGTATTTGTGCCTCCAGAAGACAAGACACAAAGAGAGAAGTGTGCTTACAATTTATTTTAATTATGTTCCCGAGAATTATAAAAAAATACAGCTCTAGCATTTGACAAAGGACAGCTTCCAGAATCACTCCCAGTTCAGTACTGGATTCGGCTAAAAACTCCTCAAAAAAGAAGTAGCTCCAACCATAATAGTCGAGGTTGTGGATTGTGAGTAGGGATGCAACGATTATAGATTTTGGTTGTACGATTATAGTCTGAGAAATAACCATGGTTTCATGGTTATCACGATTATTATGCATTTATTAATTTTAAAACATGACTAGTTTAGAAAATCACTTGAAAATTCTTATATTTTTAAGTGTTGTTTATTGCTGCTCAGTAACCAAATAATACAGCACATACTAATATTAAAAACAAACAATAGTCAAATTTTTGACATTTTTGACATATAAACATAAATAATTTTTACGCTGTAAATAAATGACAGAACAATGAGTAAATAAATAAAAATGAGAATTAAAAATAGTATTTTAATTTAATTTTGCAGCACGCACTAACAATAAATGAGCACCACTGCATATCGTATATTAACAGATTTGTTGTATTTGAAAACAACATCAATCAGGACTAACAAAAAACTATTTCTATTATGACATTGATATTTGAGCAATAATTCCAAAATTAATGTCTAATATTTATAAAATATTAATGATAACTATGATGACAATAATACTAGCAATGTATTATATTTCTCATTATCATGCTGCCTTGAATGTGCTTAAATGTGAGTTATCTGCTATAAAAAGTCCAACTGTTACATTGACAAATAAATGTATGGTTTGCGTCAAGCAAAAATGAAGCATTACAGTAAGAAATATACATTTTGCACTATTGTTTTTATACGTATATACTATACCAAAATCCCTATTCTATTGTCTTTGACTGTGTTAGATTTTATACTTTATACTGTGTTAGATTTTACATGCAGCGTCCATTTGCGCTGAACAATCAGTAAATGCAACGCATCGAGATTCGGGCCATTACACAGCTGATCCACTCCGAGTTTTCCAGTACTCTCCGAAATCACTCGATTGATCTCGGCTGGCAAATTAACATTCTCTCGGATTGCATGCTCTCATCGGCGCCATTATTTGTAACTTTAAGTGTGCGCGTCCCTCTATTGGAAATAATTAATTTACAAGAGCTTGCCTTAGTTAATAGCCTTATTCATAGTTAATCCAGTATGTGTGGTTATTAGTCTCGGTGTACAAACTAGCGCACAGTTGGCATACCTTTGGTTGCTGCAGTTTTGTTCTATGCAGAAACGCGGTGTTGAGAAGCCTTTACGATTAATTAACCATGACAAATTAAAGTGCGAATAATAGTGAAACCAGTTAATAGTTGCATCCGTAATTGTGAGCTACAACCTGTAGGTATTTTTATTTGTTAAAATTGATCTATTACATGCATAGTTTCTATAGTTAATGGTATGTTGTACAGTAGCAAGGATGTAAACAAGGATGTAAACAACAACACTGTTAACAATTTAGCTACTAATTCATATTTATCCGTCAAACCACTGTCTCTCTAGTGTCTCTTCATGCGGCCACTTTCCCTGCGTTCTACATCTTAAATAGCAAACTCTCAAAAGATATGTAAACGTTTCATATTACTTAAACATGCTTATAACCCGAATATATGTGAAAGACACTTGTCCGATTTTATTTTAAAGAGCAGGCATAAGGTTTAGCTGTGTGCACTCTTCATTTTCTGTCTAACTCAGGCTCAAACTGATACGGCTAACAATTACACAGACTGACAGTATTTACACAATGGCAAAGCTCGTGCTAATAGAGGCGTGGTGACATGAAGCTGATCCACAAATCACAGCACATTATGTTAGCTGACCAATCAGAGCCTCTTAAGGGCAGGCTTTTGAAGGAACTAGGAAATATGACAGTCATTTCTATGTTAGCTGAGTTGTAGTATATAATCAAAGTGAGATATATAAAAAAACAAGGTGATATTTTAAAGCATAAAACATGAGCACACATTGCTTGCACCCAAAAAACTAACCAAGCCTTAAAAATACACTCTGGACCACCCCTTTAAGATGCATTTGCACACTTGAGATTATAATATATTTTCTGACCCATATATCAAATTATAAAGAAATGTCAAGTGTAATATAACTTAAAAGTAACCTGTCTGGCCCCTTATTAGCTGACTCCTGTCTGCCAAAAGTTTGACTTTGGGATTTAATTCAAAGAATGCCGTCTATATTCACATTTCAGTTTTCTCCAGTGAGTCCAACACACCCAATTAATAAACCACTGAGCGGCTGCTCTCCTTTTTACTGCACAATCCTAACTTCCATCAACATGCAGAAACTTGTAACGCAAACAGGATAAGCCTTGCACAAG
This sequence comes from Danio tinwini, assembly GCA_903798205.1. NCBI lineage: Eukaryota > Metazoa > Chordata > Actinopteri > Cypriniformes > Danionidae > Danio > Danio tinwini. The sequence continues at coordinate 5,048,872 of CAIGQZ010032280.1, forward strand.
CATTCGGCCGCAGAACATGAATTGTGCTCAAATAAAAACATTTCTTCTTTTTTTGTTTTCTATTCAAAAGAAAACACAAGAATGATCACGTCTGCAGATGGGCAAATGGTGCAATAGGGGCTATTAGAAAGCAGCAGGATGGTTTGTCGCCTTTGTCTTAGAAGGAGCTGCTTTCACAATAGTGCTCATTATGAGGCATCTTCCCACTGTGAATTTGACATGAACACTTCCTCTGTTGGATCACGCTGTATGAAAATAAAAAGTTAATTGTACGCAGATGGTGCACAGGCTTGAAAAGAAAATAGACAATAAAATATACATTTCTAACATCTGACATCCAAGATCAAATAATGGCGCACAAGGTCTTGAATCAAACAAATGCCAAAACCTTCCCCTCAAAGGATTTCAGACACTACAAAAGGAGAAAGACGTGATTATTTCTGGAGGGATTGGCAGAAATTCTTCCTTCAACTAACAGAAAAAACTTACTGTCGGGAAGCAGCAGGCTGTGAAAAGCTTTGGACTCCATTTATTAGACCACAACTTACTAAAGCTGCTATGTTCATGGGTAAGTGAGTCAAAAAGGCTGTGTGATGAAGTGTGTTATTGCCATCACATGTTCTTGGATATTTACAGCTAGTAAACTGCACATTTATATGATTTTCTTATGAATACACAGCCATTAAAAGATTAGTTAACACAACAATTTCAAATCTGTTATTAATTACTTTCCCCTTATATTCTTATAGTCTTTAGTTTATCTTCAGAACACAAGTTAAGATATTTTAGATGAAATCCGAGAACTCCCTCATCCTCCATAGATAGCAACAGTTAGAGACATTCAAAGCATACCTTGTCTCTGAAAATCCGGGAGACGACCACTGCAGAATTTGGGACTTTCTCAACTTTTCAAGTGCCAACGGAAGCGCCAGCCAATCGGATCGCTGTATACAAATACACCAGCTCAGACAGTAGCCGATTGCTGACTAATTTCATTGGCTGAAGCTGCTATGACTATCGTATCAGCCCCAACTTTAGACACGCCCTCTGTCAAGCGTTGACGCTGAAGCCCCATGTGAATGGGGTGTTACAAATTGTACCAGTCACATGAGGATTGGGGGAAGAGTTGAAATTCTGGGAGTTTTCCAGGAGAAATGACAAACCGGGAGGTGGGTCTGAAATACGGGAGACTCCCGGAAAAAACGGGAGTGTTGGCAGGTATGATTTAAAGCCCATAAAATGAATCCAAAACATTCCATGCGACTTCAGTGGTTCAATTATGAACATACTCCAATACAGTTTTGTGTGGGAAAAAAACTGCTAATATGATTGTTTTGTTTTGTTTCGCCCCATGTCAGGTCAGGTTGTGCTTTTACCATGGATAGTAGGGCTGTGCAAATTGGGGAAATATCTAATTGCGATCTGTTAAACAGTGAGTGTTAGTTATAAAAAAGAAACTGAAAAGATGTTAACTAACTCCAACATTTATTCAAAAAAGTTTTTAAATATTCAGAAATTAAACCCTAACAAATAAAGTGCATTTACATCGGCTTAAGTCAATTTACAAAACAAGTTTCATCTCATATCAAAAACTCTTCTTTTGAGGACACGAATAAATGCAAAAGTTCTTAGCTGGACATCATTCCTCTGATCTGTTGATCGCTATGTCAACACACTTTCTGAATCCACAAGATTGATGATTATTGATTAGTTGAAGGTCAGATGAAAAATTATATATACAACATGGCCACCACAGCTTTGTAGTCTTTCATCAAAATAGTACCAAAAGTCCTTCTACACAAAAAAAAAACTAAGTACTCAGATGACATATTCTAATAAAACACTCACAGATTTTCATACCATACATTTTCTTTTAGCTACATTGCACATCCTTTAGTTGAGCTTAAAACAAACCTCTCAACAGGACTTAAGTGCATATACAGCAGTGAAGCATTTCTTAAAAACTGAAATTGTACATTGCTGTTTCTTGCTAGTAGATTGAGTGTCACTCATCAATATTTTCAGTAAACTTTTTTGCAAGACACTCATTAAATGGCCACCTGAGGGGCTTTTTAAGGTGCTTTTTGTTGTATTTCCTCGTGCTATGGCAACAATTCAGCGACAGCTCTTACAAATGACCTGTTTTTGTTCAGTGTCAGTGACTTTGAATGCGTGTTTGAAATGTCCTATCGCCCTAGATAGGCAGACAAAGTCATTTATTTGGTGTCTAAAACTTCTTGGAGCTTCATATGATTACAGCTGAACCACTGAAGTCACTTGGAATGTTTTGACAATATATTTGGTTTCTTTTCTGCACTTTGTATGTTTTGTGACCATTGGTGTCTATGGAGGATAAGAAAGCTCTCAAATTTCATCTAAAATATCTTAATTTGTGTCTCTGAAGATAAACTAATGTCTCCCGAGATTGCAATGATGTTCATTAATTTTCCTTTGGCTTAGTCCCTGATTAGGGTCGCCACAGCAAAATGAAACACTAACTATACCAGCATATGATTTGCGCAGTGGACTGTGCCACCCTGCAATGATATTAGGTTGAGTAATTAATAACAGACTTAAAATTTTGGGGTAAACAAACCATTCAAGCATCATTCTACAAATAATTATTATTGGCAGAAACACCAAAAGAATGCTTTTGAAAAAGGTTTTACTTATTTTTGAATATTTAGGGAAGGAAAAACTCAATTGGTTTCAAACTTCGTATTTCCAGTTTAATTAGGTAAATTGCACAAGCTCATGGAAAAAGACTCTGAAAGTCTCTGAGGTGATGGCCCCTGGTAATCTGCTAAATATCCCTTATGCGTTTCACAGAAGTTATGGTGCAACATGAAGGTGAGTAAATGATGACATCATTTCCATTTTCAAGTTAGCCATCATAGACCAATAAGCTCACTCTCCAGAGTGATATGAATGTGATCAAGCCATGGCTGAAGTTTAAAGCTAATTCAGTCATGACAACTCTCTGAGAGATTTAGTATGGTCATAAATACATATCAGGGCTGCACAATATATCGTTTTAGCATCGATATCTTAATGTGTGCATCCGCAATAGTCACATCGCAAAGATAAGCAATGTTGAATTGACTTTGCAGTGTAATTTTTACATTTACATATACAAATATATGATATATACACTGTTTATTTCATTTTTATCTTTGCTTTGTTGCATTTATATATGCTTGTAGTTTATTTATTACATTTTATGCATGATTCACTCCCGTATAGAATCATCCCAGTCAATCAAAATAAAACATTTGGTAACACTTTAGGGACCAATTCTCACTATTCACTAGTTGCTTATTAGCTCGCATGTTATTGAGATATTGGCTGCTTATTAGTACTTATAAAACACATTCTGTATGATCTTATTCTACATCCATTACCCTACCAAATACCTGAAATAACTTAATTTTAGAAATTAAATTTAAACTTTTAATACGGAGCAAATTAGGAGTTTATTAAAGCAAAAGTCAAAATGGTTTGCTAAGAGCGAGAACTGAACCTTAAAAT
>CAIGQZ010032280.1:5052799-5089933 GCA_903798205.1 Danio tinwini
ACAGAAAAACAAAATATCAATACCAATATCTTGCAGCCCTAATAAATATATGGTTTGATTATATATATATATATATATATTATAGATAAAAATATATTGATCTTGGCTTCATAGATTTTCTCTATTGATGCTCTTAATTATTGGTGGAGAGATTTGCTACTGCCAGTACATAAATGCTGCTACACTATACACTACAGCTGCAGACAATATACATGTAATCCTATAGCAGATCTATACATACTGTAGGTGGAGGAGGGATTCGAGGATGCAATGCACATTGCTAATGCAAACAACCCTAAAGCTGCAATCACACTAGAGTTTGAGGATGTGAAATTCTGTTATATGGCACTGCAAAAAGGGACAGGATAAAACGAGATCAGATTAGACATTGATGAAGCGAATGATTGCTCTATATTTTTTAAATTTCTGTACAGATAAGTAACATTTTGTTTGACAAAGCATGAACTTTGAAACACGGTGACATGCAATGTTCATCGCACTAGCTTGCGTTTCCGGTCTGCCATATTTGCATGCATACGAATGTCTATTGGGTAAAATGTGCAGTGTGACCACAGTTTTAGGCATTTAAATGTTGACGAGCAAGCTCATTGGCTGGTGAGGCGATGGCAACCAATCACCTGCACCACATATATAATGACATATTAGGAGCAGATTAGATATGACCTATAAGCCGACACACCTAACTGAGTTTCATGACAGAACTTTGTGTTAATTTTATCACCTGAGAATAAATTTTCCTAGTTGCATTCTCTATAATTTTAGACTTTTGATTTTGTTTAAGTTAAAACTACTGTATGTTCATGGTCTGAATGAGACCCCTATATCTCTCTTGTGCTGGTTATGCCGATTTCAGACTGCATGATTTTAAAAAGAAGTGACGTCACAAATGTTTTCACACTGCATGACTAGCAGTAGCGGTTCATCGCTGCTTTGTTTACACTGAAAGATGGGTCGGCAACAGAAGGTTTCACTCTGCATGACTTTACAATAGGAAGTACCACTGACAACTTTTGTCTAATGAAAAAGTGGCCTTTAGTGGGGTACAAAAAAACTTTTTTTTTGCTCATCTGGCTTTGAATGGAATTAGCAATTTCTCAGCTCAGAGAATTTCTTGCTCAGATGACATGTCAAACAGACACAGGTGCTCCTGCCAAATTTCCTCTAGATTTTCCTCCATTTCTTGGGTCTAAATAAACGAGAAAGGTATAAACGGAGGTCGGAGCCAGCTCCAAGTGGGTGGGACTTGAGCTCCAAATGGGTGGGCCTTGATCTCCAAGTGGGCAGAACAAACCTGGAATTTGAGTCCTATAATGTGCTTTATGAATGTCTACACCAACCCCAACACTAAACCCAACCTCACAGTAATCTGATGTGTTTTATTAATGTCTACTGCACCTACACCACCCAAACCCAACCTACTTGTGGCGTAAGTCCCTCCCACTACTTCAAGGTCTCCGAGCTGCAGCTATACCTACTTGAAATAAACTGAAAATGAGCACTTTAAACTCTTCCCCAACCTCCCGCTGGCCTGCATATACCCATACTAGTTGATGCTGCTCTCTCATTGGCTGTAGGTGATCAGAAATGGTATTTTCAATCAGAACACATTTCACACAGCATGATTTAAATCGCCAACAGGTCCAGATATTTAGCATGCCAAATATCTCATGGGCATCAGCGACTCATCTGCGATTCTCTCAGATCCCGTCTTTAATAAGTCACACCGTGTGATTGTTACTCACGAGAACGAGCACCGTTTTGCCTGTGATTTCAGCCAGTTGTCGACAATTTCTCAAAACCTGTCGGTGAGTTAAATCAGGGCTAAAATCATGCAGTCTGAACTCGGCATTAGGCTGTACTTTGAAAGAGGAGATAATTTAGTACCCCCAAATGTGTTCTTATAACAAAAAACGTTCCAAGTTCCTGTTGTGCAAAACATGGAAATATGGGTGTTTCAACCAATGGTTTCGAAAATATGAAACCAAATAGAAGAAAGGAGTCTGCATTAATTTATTTGATTAATTTTTTATGGTTACCGACCTCTTTAACATTTATACAGGTAAATTAAGGGGAACATAATGTGTACCCTGTTGCCTGCCTGCCTGCATGGAGTTATTTTCTTTTTTTGATTCTTTTTTTTTCACATTTTGATCCTCGGTGACAGGCATTAAGTCGAATGATCAAATATATTGAGGTCATTGACAAGAGCCTAAAAGCCTCTGATATATGATGACGCACAGATTGCCCGAGAGCAGATGAACTTGTTCCAGATGAACCACCCATGTCTCTGCGGCTCCACCCAGCAACACAGAGGCTACCAGGATTATAAAACCCCTTCTCATTCAGGATAAACTTAAATCTTTATAATATTTCCTTCTCTTACCCAAAGTGGGGGAGAAAAATCAGCTTACAGTGACAATAAGCTACAGTCAAATCCTGCTCCTGTTGAATATGCTTTACTAATTAATACAAATATGGCATCTTCTGAAACGTGTCCATCGCAGCAGACGGAGACTGGACGATGCCTGCCGTTTAATGATATAGGACTGAAGGAGCAGAGAAAGAGCTGGTTATCCACACATTGGGTTTACTTGCCAGTGTGCTCTTTCTTCCAAAATCAGCAGGCAGGAATCACAGAAAGAATTAGGAAATAAGTTAAAAATATCATGGACAAAAGAAATTAGATTCTACACATGAGATGGATCATCAGTTGTCATTTAATTAGCTTTACTTTCCGTTACTTCACATCCTGCTGTCCTTGTCTTTTCTGCAAATCTTCTTTTAAATCTATACTTTTGGTGAATATCCCACAAATCCCTTACTGTATCAGTTTTTTTCCATCTCTTCATTTCCACACAAATACCCTGGTGCTTAATTAAATTCACAGAAAAGAAATTACAGCATCTGCTCTTGTCTCACTGACAGCAATGATGGAATGATAACTCATTTCAGGCAGTTCATAATTAGTTCTTTTCAAAGACAACGACTGCATCCAAAAGCTGGAAAATGCTGCTTGTAATGGATGTATTCCAAGGCAGGAAGTCATCAAGGTACACCCGAATCCTAATCTAGCTTTACGTCCTGTATCCTGAGAGCAGTGTTGTGTAAGTTACTTTAAAAAAGTAATAGATTACAAATTACTGACTACTACTTGAAAATTGCAATTTGATTACATCTTCATGTAAAAAGTAATCAGATTACTAATTACTTTACCTTGAAGTAACTTTTCAAAGCATATAAAATATACATATAAAATACAAAATAAACTGCAACTCCTTCAGTAATTTAATATTTACTGAAAAACATTACAATGGGTTGATCACAGCAGCTTGACATATTCAAAAGACTTAAAGAGTTCGCCCAAAACTTCAAATTCTCTCATCATTCACTTGTTCCAAACCTGTTTGTCTTTTTTTAACACAAAAGAAGAAGAAGACATTTAGAAGAAAACTGGACATCTGTAACCATTGACATCCATAAAATGCAAAAGCACTGCAGTGTTTGGGTGTTCTGTGTTTTTCTGAGGTAATTAGCCTACCTAAATGTATATATTGCATACAAAGTATATGAAGCTGATTGGTCAGTTCTAGTCACGTGCCTTGCAGTTCTCAAACGGGTGCTCGTATAAAAGAAGCAATATGTGAACTCTTCTCTTCTCTTCACATTCAGAAGATACCTACACTCCCGTTCCTGCACAAAAATGCAATTTAGCCTGTTTTGGCTGCTGTGTTTTTGGATGCCAGTGTCCTCCTTGGTGACGAGTATTGTCATAGAATGCTTTCTGTTCAAGTGCTTCAACAAGTTGCTGGTCGAGTTAAAAGCAGTCGAAAGTTTCTTAAAGACTGGACATAGACTGACTTTCACAGCAATATTTTTGTTTTTACGCTCAATGAAATAAGAGTAATGTCTGTATTTCCACTTGAAGAAGCAACCACTCTTGTCAGCAGCCATTTCAGCTCGCGTTCTCCAGCAATTTAAAAGTGCATGCTTATTAACTGACGTTGTAGTGGAAAACATTATTTAAAAGAAGCATTTTTTTTTTCAAAAAACTATATTTGTAACGTAAGTAACGCAATTACATTTCCTTTAGTAAGTGTAATCAAATTACACAAATTTAAAATGTAATTCATTACATTACTGCTTTCCTCATAAAAGTTTATTACAATAGAGTAATGCGTTACTGTGGAATGCGTTACCCCCAACTCTGCCTGAGAGATATTCATCTGATTGATTTTTAAAGCAACATAGATATACTTTTCTAGACATTTGTTGAACATTTGTTGAAATTTCTAGTGAGTATTAGGGCTAAATAAAATATAATTTCAGCATCAATATCGCAATGTAAGCATTCGCAATAGTCACATCGTGAGTATTCGCAATGTTGAGTCTGGATTATAACTGATGCAAGCATTTTTGCAGCCTGTGACTGTGTGAGGATTTTAAAAGCAAGAAACTGTACAGTTTTAATTGTTTATAAAAGAAGGCTATGCAGTATTATTTTTACATTTCATTCTCCAATTACTGTAAACCTGATTCCAGTTCAACTCCTCGTAAAACAATAAAATGTTGTTAATGTAATTTGTATCTTTTCTTTATTGATTTTATCTTTATCATTATTTTATGCATATGCACTCCTCTACATTGTCATCCCAATCAATGTTTGCAAACAGTTTTGCAACTAATCTAGTGAAATTGTGTTTATATTGCAATATATATCACAGAATAAAAAAATATTGCAATGTTAGACAATGTCCAATATTGTGCCGCCCTAGTGAGCATTGTAGGAAGCAAATATTACCTTAGTTGTTACCAAAGCTCTCTCTGTTTTGTTTTACATACTTAAAGGAGTTAACTTAGTTGAGCCAAAAATGAAACATTTGCTCACCCTTATGTTGTTTCAAACTTTAGAGATCTTTTTAAGATATTTGTTATTATTTGCTATTACTTCAAATTAGGATATATTAGATGAAACCTGAGAGCTCGCTCATTCTCAATAAACAGCAATGGTCACAAGACATTTCCAGAAAAGGAACCAAAAGTATTTTCAAAACATTGCTTGTGAATTCAGTGGATCAATAGTAATCACAGAAATCTTCAACACTTTTGTGCACCAAAAGACTGTAAAAGCAACTTTGTTCACCTTCGTCTTTGTCCATTGCTGTCACTGGATGATGAGAGAGCTTTCATCTAGAATATCTATACCTTTAAATTATTGTGCTGTCTTAGAATACTGTATTGTTATATAAAATCTGGTGTGCTGCTGAGTGCCGACATAGTAACAATATACAAAGGATCCATTTGAATGTGTAAGACGGTGATGTAATCATCTCAACCAATTGCTCAAAAATATTTATAAGTGAACATACTCCCTGTGATTTAACAGCTCTTATGCCTCCTTTATTGTATAATCATTTGGGATGGGTCTGAACTAGTCCATTTCCTGAATACTGCGCTGCTTTTCTCCACTTAACTGTTTGTTTGTATACTTTCTGTTACAGTTTTATAAATGTAGCCATCTGCAGAAATTTAAGAGTAGAAACTTCTTACATGTAAAATACTCTCATAGACATTCTCATCAGCTGACTGGACTAAAAAGAAACATGCGACGCCAGTGAATGAGATTAATAAAGTAATTAGGTTTAATTTTGTTGCTACTATTAAGTCAGAAGTGAATCTAGTGTTTTTAATATTGCTGGACCACACCACAACAAAATCTGCTCCCACAACAAACAAAACTGAACCATACCATGGCTTCCATATCTTGAAACGCAGCCTTAGTGTATCTCTACACCCCTAACTTTAAAAGTCAAATTTTTGGTGGGGAAATTGAACACTCAATCACTTTCCTCCGGCTTATTCCCTGATTTATCAGGATTCACCACAGTGGAATGAACCACCAATTACTATGGCACATGTTTTATGTGATGGATGCCTTTCCAGACATAGCCTGGCACTGAGAGTACACCAATTCATGACCCACCAGTGCTGGAAAACACCCACAGACTTTCCCATTCACAAACTATGTTCAGTCTAGTTTATCCAATGGGCTATATGCACAGCTAGTGTTTTTCAGCCAACCATGAATTTCCGGTGAAAGGTTAATGCAACTATTTTTGATTTCATAAGATTTCTTTTACAGTATCGATGTTGTAATGTAATTAAAATACAATCAGTTAAAAAGACGTAAGCATCCATTTGGTTGTTAAATCGTAAAAAGAGATGAAAGACCAAAACTCCATCGAAAATACTGGAGTAAAATTAATTTCCATATTTGAAAGACATGTTGTGGAAAAATATAAATTTAATGCAGTGCTTCTTGTTTGGTCTGATACCCACTTTATATTGTATCTCAGCCAGGCAGTGAAGATCGCTGTTTTCTTAAAGAAATCAGATCTTAAACGCAGTGATTTTGTTATAGGATGACAATGAAGCCCTGGGGCTGGCTGACTGAAATGAAAAATCTGTGTGCATATACCCCATTCACTTATAGCTCATGTCTTTGGACTGGAAACTGGAGCAGCCAGAGAAAACCCATGAGAACAAGGGGAGAACATGCAAACTCCACACAGAAATGCCATGCTGCCCCTACTTGAAATATTATTACATGTAAATATTTGGGGAGTAGGGGTGTATACTGAAATTACGGTGTATGGACCATGTAACTTTCTTAAGATTATTTCACAAGTTTTAATGCGCATCTGTGCACGAGAGTCTATCAAGTTCTTTGTATCTTACAAATATTACAGCATATTACAACTTATTTGTTTCTGTTGACGAATTCTGAGTCCAGTTTATTACCTTTACCTCTGCCAAACCTGCACATCAAAAAATGTCTCGCTCTTTTGCATTACCGCCAACATGCATACCACACATGAGCAGTAGAAAAACTAACATGAAATAAAAATATATTAAATACAACTAAGCAGAATCCATTATTTAACACAAAAAATGTATTAATCCCTTTAATAATATGGGGTTGCCACAGCGGAATGAACTGCCAACTTATCTAGCATATGTTTTTATGCAGCGGATGCCCTTCCAGCTGCAACCCATCACTGGGAAACATCCATACACACTCATTCACAAAAACACTACGGACAATTTAGCCTACCCAATTCACCTTTACCACATGTCTTTGGACTGTGGGGGAATCCAGAGCACCCGGAGGAAACCTATGCGAACACGGGAAGAAGATGCAAACTCCACACAGAAACACCAACTGACCAAGCCGAGGCTTGAACCAGCGACCTTCTTGCTATGAGGCGATTGTGCTACCCACTGCGCCACTGTGCAGCCCCAAAACTGATAATTAACCTGAAAAATAAACTATGAAATATGGCTCTTAAAATGGTTTGTTACGTACCTCGGTTTCGGGGTCACAGTTTGATGTGGGTTCATTACAACAGGAATAAGGAATATTTCTTATTATTATCATCATCAATGTTGAAAATGATTGAACTGCTTAATACTTTTGTAACAATTAAAAAAACATACTTTTTTTTGGAATTCTTAGCTAAAAATAAAAATTTTAGTGGTTAGCACCATCACCTAACAGCAGAAAGGTTGCTGGTTCGAGCCCTGGCTGGATCAGTTGGCATTTTTGTGTGGAGTTTGCATGTTCTCCCCGTGTTTGTGTGGATTTCCTCCGGGTACTCCGGTTTCGCCCACAACTCCAAAGACACGCGCTATAGGTGAACTGCATTAACTAAATTGGCCATAGTGTATGTGTGTGAATGAGTGTGTATGGGTGTTTCCCAGTACTGGGTTGCAGACGAAAGGGCATCCGCTGTGTAAAACATATGCTGGATAAGTTGGCGTTTCTTTCCGCTGTGGCGACCCCTGATAAATAAAAGGACTAAGCCAAAGGAAAATGACTGAATGACTGAATGTTTCAGTCTGCGCTCAAGAATGGACAGGTAATTTAGCCCAAACATATAAAAAAACTGGTGTGTACACTTATTACTAAACACCTACAGGGATGAAACTTAATTCTAAAAACATTACAAAGAATAAGCAATAATATAATCTTGTAAAAGGAAGCGGGTGGCACAGAATTTAACAAGAGCTTGAGAGAGATGTGTGAGAGCCTAGTGGAACAAAGCCGTGCAGTCTGCTGTGATTTCATAATACAACACCTCTTCCAAGAAAAAGTCAATTGCTGTGTTTATCTGATGCTATTACCAAATTGAGAGTTGCTAGGCTATTGCAAAGTGTGTGAGTCCAAATCACCCAAGCTTATGATAAATCCACAAATGGGATCATACTCGCACACAACATCCTCATCCAGGGTCACAAGAGAGAAATTCAACTCACACTCCACTGTAATATGCTTCAGTTATAAACATACAGCCAGCGATGGGTAAGTTATTTCAAAAGAAAAGTAATTAACTACTAATGATATCATTAGAATTTAATCTAAGTACATTTTCTAATAATTACTATATGTGAAAAGTTATTTATTATTTTCAATCAAGCATTTAATGACTCTACTTATGCTACTAAAAATCCCCATAAATCTCAACAACAGATAACAAAGAAATTTAGACAAAACTAGATATTGACAATAGACATTTTTTATTATTATTTCAATTTAAGTCAAAAAGCCTATAGTTATATTTAAAAACAAAACACTTCATAAAATTTAGTTTTTCTCTGGAATTGTATTTGTTATATATTGGTGTAGAGAATGTGTTTTTAATCATTTGTTTTTAATCTTGGTCTATCTGGCAAAGAAATTTATACCATATTGTGGTCATCTCCTCAGATACCCTCAGGTGCCACAGCCATATCACCCTGCAGCCCAAGACCAGTTATTCACTGAAGCTATGCAGGGCTGAGCCTGGTCAGTACCTGGATGGGAGACCACATGGGAACACTAGGTAACTGTTGGAAGTGGTGTTAGTGAGGCCAACAGAGGGCGCTCAACCTGTGGTCTGTGTGAGTCCTAATACCCCAGTAAAGTGAAGGGGACACTATACTGTCAGTGGGCACCGTCTTTCAGATGAGACGTTAAACCGAGGTCCTGACTGTCTGTGGCACTTCTCGGTGTCCTGGCTAAATTTCCACCATTGACCCTTACCATCATGCCCTCCAAATCAACAAACAATTGGCTATATCACTGTCTCTTCATTCCACCTATAGCTGGTGTGTGGCGTCCTTGTCCTGTGGCTGCCGTTGCATAATCCAAGTGGATGCTGCACACTGGTAGTGGTGGGTGGGAGAGACCCCCACCCCCTCATGATTGCGAAGTGCTTTTGGATGATTGTGAAGTGCCATACCCAATAAATGTGCTATATAAATACACATTACATTAAATTAATTTCCTTTAAAATGTGGTTGTCTCAAGTATACGCTATTTTCGCTCGAGAAACTCATCTTTAACATATGTCAAAAGTCTGATGATTTTTGGCAGCTATGGACACCTTTTTGGCTATACATTAATAATTTCTCCTGATTTTCTATTCTATGGTACATATTCAGCTCCTAGTCTGACTGTATTATCCTGTTTACCTGTTTGTATATTTCCCATTATTTCCTACTGTATAGCTCAGACTGTATTTGTACATACAGTATGTGCTGATGTATTAAAATGACCGACTGTTAATAATAAAAAATAAATAAACACCAGCATTTTTAACAAACATAACACTTAGTTAACAAATAGAACAGTGGTGCCCAATGTAGGGCCCACGGGCCTCTCATCTGAAAAGAGAGGGAGAATGATGGGGAGTTGGTTTGGATGAATGCCTTTGATAGAAATCGTCATTTTGAAATAATGTAACCTTTTGTTTCTTTGTTTTATTGAAGAGCTACAAAAAACAACTAAAATTAAATAAATGATTCATTTAAATGTTGTAAATGAATCAGACTTTTAAATACTGTCACTTGACAGATATAGAGGACAAAATCAAGGCAAAGGCTGGAGCAGCTCAAATAGTGTATTGAGCATTGAACTCCATTGTGTTATAAATGGGATTGTTTATGTTTTTACTATAATAAGTTAATTATAAAATGTAAAAAAATATATATACTGCTTCATTATTATGTTTTAAAGCAATTTTTCTGGTTATGTTTAAATAATACACAAATAAATTTGCTAATTTAATGTAATACAGTTTGGTATACAGTAGGCTTGGGCGGTATTACGGTAATATGGTTTACCGCGGGATCTAAAAATAGAAACGTATCAGTTTCAATACCGTTATACCGTCAAAAAAATAATGCACTTACATAGGAGACAAGTATTAAATATTAAATATTATTTATTTAATGCCTAAAAATGCATATGCGTGATGGTCATCACGGGACAGTGTGCAGGAAAGAGAGATGAGAGAAAAAGAGAGAAAGAGAGATTATGCATGGTAATACCGTATACCAGAGTAAAATAGGGTGGAAGTTTGATGGTATCAAAATTTGGATACCCAAGCCTAGTATACAATTGAAGTCAGAATTATTAGCCCCCCTGTTTATTGTTTTCTCTAATTTCTGTTTAACAGAGAGATTTTTTAAGACATTTCTAAACATAATAGTTTTAACAACTAATCTCTAATAACTGATGTATTTTATCTTTGTCATGATGACAGTAAATAATATTTTATTAGATATTTTTCAAGACACTTGAATACAGCTTAACGTGACATTTAAAGGCTTAACTAGGTTAACTAGGCAGGTTAGGGTAATTAGGCAAGTTGTTGTATAACGATGGTTTGTTCTGTAGACTATCGAAAAAATATATAGCTTAAAAGGGCTAATAAGTTTGACCTTAAAATGTTTTTAAAAAAATAAAAACTGCTTTTATTCTAGTCGAAATAAAGCAAATAAGACTTTTTCCAGAAAATATTATCAGACATACTGTGAAAATGCCATTGCTCTGTTAAACATCATTTGGGAAATATTTAAAAAAGAAAAAAAATCTGGGGGGGGGGGGGGGGGGGGCTAATAATTCTGACTTCAACTGTATATTTAACTTTAGCCAGCAGCCCAGCTCAATCAAGTTTGGTTTTTGGCCCTTTATAAGAAATGAATGTATGTGAATGATATAAGAAATAAAAGTGAATGTATTTTTTTATTATTATTATTCATTGTTATTATCTGAATAACAAAAAAATAACACAATTGCTCTGAATGTGTACAATATATAATTGACAATTTATCAAATTATCCTGATAAATATAATCTTAATAAATGTAATATATAGTCTCTGCTTCTCTGCAATGATTTATGTAGAACTGTTGAATTTATTTACAGTTTAAGGCAAGTACACTATATATAACAGTAATTAAATTACATTACCTACAAATAAACAGTAATCCCTTAATTTACTTTTTAGCAGATAAGTAATTTAATTACAATAACTAACTTAATACACCCAACATAAAGCAACCAAACTGATAAATGCTAAAGTTGTTACAAAGCATGCATGGAAACAAAGACTCCAAAATGTCCAAGCTCAATATAGAAGTACTGTAAATGGCCCTATTTATGCAAATCTGCAATGTATTAAATGAGATTCAGTGAGTATTGTAGTCACCAGATGGCTGAATGTTGGCCCCAAATCTTCACAAGAATCTGCACACAGCAATCATGCTGTCTCTGTGTGTCCACTACTGAATAATTATTGATTTTGAGCAAACATTATAGTTGTCTAATATTACAATGAATAGAAACAACTTTCCTTACGTTGACTAGGAAGAACAGTTTTTGTTTTTTATCAAGGATGTATTTTCACCACTAAACTTGGCACTTGTGTCCATATATTATGCTTGGAGCTAGGGCTGCATAATATTGTAAAAACATGACATTGCAATATTTAGTTTTACCGTCATATATATACTGTGATATATGAATAAAATGTCCCCAGATGATTTAAATAGCTCCATTTGGAAAGATTTAATTAATTTAGATTGAATAGGATGATCAAATCTTTATCTATGCAGTACATCTGCATAAATTATAACAAATTACAAATTCAAGAACAGAACTTGAACAATTCAATGTAAAATAACATGGTCATTATTGTATAAATAATTAAAAATAATAATATCTCTATGTTTTAATCTTTAATAATCTAATCATACAATGTGACTATTGCAGACACACACATTGCAATATCGATGCTCAAACAATATATTGTTCAGCCCTACTTGGAGCCATTTTAAAGAATGTGTTCCTGCATTTCCTGGGCAACACTTTCACCTTCGTGGCCCCTTTAATGGTGTCCGCAGGATAAATACTAGTATGACTGTAAAAGTCAGTCACTAAAACACAAGTGAGAACAAATTAATGTGGAAAGCTTTGCAAGGCTTTGGATTTTTTTCCAGTGTACTTTTTTCGAAAAAATACCCTTTTGAATTGGAACCACTCAAATAAACAAAATAATAATCAAATTCTAGACTTCAGATGTTTAAGCTTTGCATGTGCACCTTCTGCATTCCTGCAGCTGCAAAATATGTGATGCAGTTTTCACAAACATGAAGACAGTTTCTGTTCTGTATTACAGTAATACTTTTTTTTGAAGGAAATTGACGGTTGAAAATAACATCCATTTAGTCCATACAAAGCTGTGTGATTCTGGATAAACAGAGAATCACAACTTCATATTAAAATTAGAAGTACAGATCCCCCACAATTCTAAAAGAAATATAGAAATGTCTTTTAATTTTGATTAATTTAAATGTTAAATAATTTATTAATTAGAGGTGTAATAATACATCAATATGCATCAATAGATCCTTTTTGTGTAAAGAAAAAAAAAAGATACCTCCATTAATATTTTTAAGAAACTTTTATTTTTATATCATCTTTATATTTCTGTATGCACTCTGGTAATTTAATGTATACTACTGTATATATGAATATATCATATTGCTGGCTAAGAGTATCAAAATCATACCATATCATGACAACACATTTGATTTTCACCCTCACTCACTATCCTTCGGTGTAGTCCCTAATTAATCAGGGGTCGCCACAGCGGAATGAACCGCCAATTACTCTGGGATATGTTTTATGCGGCAGATTCCCTTTCAGCCACAACCCAGCATTTCATTCACGCACACACTCATACACTACAGCCAATTTAGCTTATTCAATTCACCTAAATTGTATGCACTTGGACTGCTGGGGAAATTGGAGTACCCGGAACATGCAAACTCCACATAGAAATGCCATCTGGCCCAGCTAGGACTCAAACCAGCAACCTTTTCACTGTAAGGCAACTGAGGCCACTGAGCCACCATGCCATCCTTTATTTACACCCCATTATTAATTTAATTGGGGTTTTATTATGCTCAGTTTGAATGAATATTCCAGCGTCTCATTTATAAAAAAAAAAATTAGGCTGACTTTCTAGACATTTTTAAACAAATTACACTGCAGAAATTTCTAACAATTTCTGCAGTAACCGCAAAAGGGATGTTGTCATAAGCAGGGATGTTGTGATTTTTTTCTGGGGTAAATTGACACTGGAATGCCGCAATTAAGGGGACTGTTCACCCACGAGAATGATATGATCCTTTAAGATCCAAGCTTACTGTCCATACAGTATAATTACAGTACGTCATATGTACGAATGCAAACTCACACGTGAGCTTATGCTGTATAATTAAAATGCAGTGGGCCCACGTGTCTTCCATTGGTTACCAAAATGATACTGTGTTTACTGAGGTAAAGTTGATTTTATATTAGCACATTCGCATAGTGACATTCGTTCGTTCGCTCCCTATATTGATTATCATGGTACTTTGAATATTTGGTCTGAAATCACATGTAAGTATGGCTTGAAAACAACATTAGCACTTTTTAATCGACTGTGAACAATGTTGTACTTTGATAGTCATTGGCTGCTATTATGATTTCACTATTTACAATATGCAAAGAATACTTTTCTGAAATTTTATTTTTAAGGAGAAAGTCAGAATGTGTAAAACCAACTTTACCTCAATCTTGTGTTTAGCCTGAACACTGACATATATGTGAAAATGTTGTGAACAAACGGTGTCAGCTGACTTGCACCCAATGCATACCCAATTATGTTCACGCTATAATTTCACTTCATAAAACCTCAATGCATTTTCAGAAACCAAAAGTATTGGTTTTGCTTTTGCCGGTGTATGTTATTTTGTACTTTACTTCACAAAGCTAGTTGATGATGGATCACATTTTTAGCTCAGAATCTTCTTTAATATTCTACTGAAGAAAATGCACTGATGATGAATGAGTAGACATTTCTTTACAAAAATGGCAGACGTCAAAATACATTTTAAAATATAAAATAGTATTTTGTGGAAGCTGTGTATATTTGTTGATAAGATGAAGATGTCATTCTTTCTTTTCTGGAGCACAGAGAAAAGCCCTTGATTGAGGAGAATCCATGTCCATTAAAATGACTAAAGCAGTGACGTTCGTTACACTTAATCCACCAAACGCCAGATTATCAAGCAGTCAGATTACAGATGCATGCAATCGCTTTGCAAACCCATTTTACAGAAGCACATATTCATAAAAGAAATAGTAAAGGAGCTGCATGCTATTTGTATAATTTTTTTGGCAATCACATACATTCTTTAGTAAGCACACGTATAAAGTGCACCAAAATACTGTATAGGTAGAGAGCTCACTAGTTTGCAAAAAAGCCATAATAAAAAAAAAATAATAATAGTAATAATGTGCAGTATCTGTATATTGCATTCATGGACGTGCGTTTATACATATTTGACTCACATTCTATTTAAGTGCAACTTTAAAACACCAAACGTAAAATAAAGCCATACCTTCTGATTGACTCTCAGAGCTCAGCGACTGTGTTTGTTCATGAACCGGCGTATAGTGTGAAGCACCTTCTTCGCAGGCAGAGGAAATGTCAGAGCATAACTGAACAGTACGAAAGCGCTAGGAGGACATTAAATAGTCAGATATTAAATCCAAAGTTTGCGACAACGCTGCAAATAGAAAAACATGCTTCTTGCCGCGTAAATTCCCACTCCGGAGCCCAACACCGAGCAGCGAGTTTCAGTCTGCACTAGTTCAGTATCAAACTGTAAATACGCCCACACGCGCAGAAAGAGACAGAGTGGGCGGAGACTACAAAGACGCGCAGGCGCCACTAACCAATCAGCGGCGCTCATGGGCTTTAAAAAAATGACTACTGGAGTGTACTAGTCTAACCGCAAAAGGATGCAGAAACCGCTGATGTACGTCATGTGAATTGCAAGAAACATCAAGTGCTTCATTACAACAAACAAACTGTATAATTATTGTTCTTTTTGTTGTCGTTTGGTGGGTTGTTGTTGTTTTGTTATCCTAAGTACAACTATATCACATATGATATTGTATTCCTGTTCTTTACAATTTATATTTTAAGGTAAGACTATATTAATATACAAAGTTATCATAGTTACCAAACATGACTTGCATTAAACAGCTGATTCAAAGATGTTTACTTTATTAACTTCTTCATACCAACTTCATATCAAACTCAAATGTTCCGAGTTTATGACAAATGTTAAAGTGTGTTTTTCCATTTCTGATGCTCCTATGAATGAGACCAAATTATAATAAAAAAAATCAACAACCTTTAAGTATAGATATTGTATGTCCATTTCAGTGGGCATCAGGTCAAACGGTTGTATTTCACAAAGATAATACAAAAAACATACGTATATGGTTGCTGGTATAATCTTGAAAATTATTTTCAAAATCACAAACATTAAGATTGTAACATTATTACTTTAATTTTGAGGTTTTATTCTTTAGATTGCACATTGTTTATAACAAACTTTATCTTCATCTTGCTCATCACTCAACATAGTGTCCACATTTGAGATATTTTCATCTGCTATGCTCAAAAACTTCAAGATCTGAATATTCTGCATGTGAAATAGTTTCAGCAATTAATTAGTACATCAATATATTTTTATATATAAAAGTTCAATCAGCATTACTGAAGATTTTATGACAGTGACATATCTTGAACTCATTGTACATCCTAATGATAAAAAATGAAAAAATCCTGATTTAAAGCTTGCAAAGTTACAAAAGTTTTTAAACTTTAATTGGTGAATGTAATCCCTTTTTTTTTTTTGCATAATATCTATAAAATATTGGCAAACATATCAATAAATCTGAATAAAAACATTGTAATTGTGGCTTGTGTCTGTGCCTGGGTTGAAGTGATGCCATGCTGCTTTTCAGTGTAGTGGATATTTTTTAAATGACAACATGCTGAGCCTTACCGCCATTACACGACAATCGTCCACTCTCATGGACTGCAGGCTTTAAATTAGATGAAATGCTCAGGAACCACAAAAAAACATAGGCTGACATGTGATGTCCATTGGAAAGGACACAGGGTCTGAAGGTGTTAAAAACCTTTATTTACAATTTAATTGATAATACATATAATATAATACACAGTTATAAAACATGACTTGAACTGAATAGCTGAATTAAAAATGTTTACTGCTTTCAAATTCAGCATTTGTGCTTTTAAAAACATGTATGTTTACTACTAGCATGTTGCTATATAAAGGACAGATAAAGTTTGTTTTGTTATTCAAAATACTGAGTAAACTTTTACTTGATTACAATACAGTATCTGTCCAAAATGAAGCTTAAAAGCAAACGTAGTGATTACCTAAGGAAAATAAATCGCTGCAAAGTAATTTTTATTAAATAATATGGTTTTTCTTCATGTAATGAAAAGCGCTTGAGTAAGGTATGTATATACCAAAATAATACTTAACCATAAAGCACTCAAGTACACTATTTTACACCCTGCTTACAATACATCTTTTGTTGTAGTGCATTTATGTTGTTCATTTATTATTAGCAAAAGGGCGACGTGGTGGCGCAGTGGGTAGCGCTGTCGACTCACAGAAAGAAGGTTGCTGGTTCAAGCCCGGCTGGGTCAGTTGGCATTTCTGTGCGGAGTTTGCATGTTCTCCTGTTTGCATGGGTTTCCCGGTGCTCCGGTTTCCCCCACAGTCCAAAGACGTGCTGTAGGTGAAATTGTTAAACTAAATTCTCAGGGGTTTGAGATTGAAGGGCATCCACTGTGTAAAAAAAATATATGCTGGATAAGTTCTCGGTTCATTCCACTGTGGCAAGCCCTGATTTATAGGGACTAAAGCCATAGGAAAAATGAATGAATGAATGAATATTATTATCAAGCAAACTATGCATAATGTATGTTCAAAATGGGAAATCTCTTCAAGTAAAGTCAACCACATGATTTATTTTACCCATACATCCAGAATCTGCTATTTTCAAAAGCACATAGTAAATTCCAGATGAAACCCTCAACTAGCAAATGCTAATTCTTTTTCAGGTTTCAAGCTACAAACTCAACAGCTGGTGCACTTTCACCATGTGTTATTGAATAGGCTAGTACATTTTGAAATCTTTAATGTGTGCTGAAAAGATCTATGTGCAAAGAGCCAAAACATATAATTACACATATAAAGAGCTTGATAATATTCGTCAGCAATCAGTCACAATATTTACAGATATATTTACAGATAGCTATTATGTAACGTAAAATGGAGCCCATGCTGTTATCTGTGGTTCAGATTTCTCATCTGCCACATCACATGGAAAGATCAAGTTAGAAATCACAACACTCTCAGTTTCGCATGAGGGAAACTGAAGTAACTCAAACTGACAGCTCCTCGCATCAGTGTTATTGTGTGGCCATGGACTAAATGTCACTGTAATGAGATGTAAAATGCGGTCCCTCATCTGTGGATCTAGTTTAGCTGTTTATAGCTACTATAATTGCTTTTCAGAACAGAATTACTGATGAATCTGGACACAGTCACTGTGGCAACTGGAATAAGGGTTTATAGCATAGAAAACATAATAAATGAGAGCATACTGATGAAAATCTTGAAAGAAAATCCAAACTATCCAGCATGAATTCACACATGTTAAGAAGATGCAGCAGGGTAAACCTCTGAACATTTAAAGCATCTAGTTTTTTAAATATTTATTTAAACATTTTTCATTAAAGTGTTTTCGGTTGATCATTTTCCCTAATAGTGTTGATGCAAATTTAACCGTCTAAATTTAACTGTTTTACATATTGAAAAGTGGCACATTCGTTGGAATTTATGTGACTTCATTCATATGAAATTGTAAAATATTTAAAAGGAGGTGTGCCTCCAAACCCTGCACCTAACCCTACATCTTATTAGCAGATGAGCAAATCATACTAAATTGCACAGACGAGATTGTACAAATGAATATGAATTAACCACTAAGTCAATAGAGTTGTGATTGCCATGAGATTGCATTGGAAAATTAGACCCGTTTCTCTTGGATTGGCTGAAAAACTTTAACACATACTTTATCAGCATAACTTTTGGTTTTTTAACATGCAGTGTTGCAAGTCTTTAATTCAGACAGGTATCACGTCTCCTTCTGGCACAGAAGACATTGAGACATATTTGATGAGTGGAAACAAAAGTAAACTTGTCCCTAAAGAACGTCCCTTTGTTGATTGGATTTGCATGTGGATGCATCCTCTTCCCTTTCCTGAAAATGAGCAGCATTCCTCCAGCAGGATGGACAAACTTCCGGGTGGGATTTTCCAATGCTTTCCAAGCCTTTGACTGAATTTCACATTTAAGGCTTTTATTGTGCATCTCCATTCATTCATTAACTTACAATTGCTATTATTAAAAATTAAATGCAAAGATTAAAAAAAATTACCATAATATAATTTTGTGTTAATCTTAAATGGTTAATTCACCCAAAAATAAATATTGTGTTGATCGCCCTCATGTCATTCCAACCCCGAGACCTTTGTTTATCATCAGAACATAAAATAAGATATTTTAGATGAAGTCAAGAAGCTCTTTCATTCTGCTATAAACAGCAATGGTCCCAATACATTTAAAGTCCAGTAGAGGAATCAAAAACATTGTCAAAAAATGTGCTTCAACTGTACTTTATGTGTGCCAAAAAACTAAATAATAATGTAAAAAATATTTTGTTTGTCTGTCTTTCGCATCATGTCAGGGTGTGTGGGCAATATGATGCTTGTGTGTCATGCTGCAGATTCTAAATATGTACTATGTAATATGTATAGTATAGTAAATATGCACAAATATGTAATATGTATAGTAAATATGCACCACAGCCTGAATAATGTTGCATTTACTTTTCTTTTTCTTTTTTTTGCTGCACAAAAAGTGTTCTTGGAGCTTTTTTTGAATCACATGGACCATATATAAGCCAAAATTGAATGTTTTGACAATGTCTTTGGTTCCTTGTCTGGACTTTAAAGGGCAACTATTTTCCCCCTTTTACAAGATGTAAGATAAGCCTTTAGTGTCTCTAGAACCCATCAGATAATTTATTATAGCCTCCAGAATCTGCCCATTTTGGTGTCTGAGTAGAGTGTAGCTGTTTTTGTAGCCTGTGGCTTTAACTGAAAATGAACTGCTTTTTCCCGACCATCATTCCCATGTGCGTGTTGGCTTCTCATCATGCGTTACGTCAAATAAACTGCCCAGTGACAAAGACAGACATAGATGAAGTTGAAATACAGCTCATTAGTCAAAAAAATACCAAGTAAGTGTATTTCATGTATTTGTGGTGAAGTTTATTCAAGACTTTTTAAAATGATGAGTCTCACACAAATGCCATCTGCAGTACACACACACACATATGTGTGTGTTTACTGACACTATGCAGCCTTGGAGATATTACATATCAATTTTACTGTCTTTATTACAAACATGCTATTTTAAAAATGTTTTAAACTTACAAAACTTATAAAAATCCCAGAGAGTTGTAACAAATGCCAGTTGCACAAAAAAGGTTCTGTGGAAATGTGTATACATGTTATTATAGAAACATGGCACATGTCGATCAATTTGGTGGGCGGGGAAAACCACACTCCTACGTCACGTTGCGGTGGGCCTCAAAATCACTGAGATTTAGATCCTATTTTAATGTCAGTAAATTAAAAAAAAGAGATTTGTTGTTTTTATATCACTTCAATATGGCAGTGGACACACTATACAGTACAGATCTGATCAAACAGCTTACAAAAGTTGATTTTCATCATAGGTGACCTTTAAGTCTGCATGTCCACTGAAGCATTTTTTACAGTGGCAGAGAGAGCTTAACGCTCTGCAATTAAAGAAAACACCAGCAAATAAAGAAACGATCTTCATCAATTTGACACCTGTTGCAAATTCTCACAACACAACCAATTGTAGAAACGTGCTGCATTTGGTCACAACACTTGCAAATATCCACATAACACAACGGAAATGTTTCAAGGTGACCCAAAAACATGACAGACCCTGCTGAGATACGAATGTGTTATTATGTCGCTGTCATGAGAAATTGAGTCCCCCCCCCTGACAATTGGGTCCGCCTATAGGACCCCGAGTGATTCTATTGTTTTCCAAATGGCACACAACAGCATAATAACACATCCCTATCTCAGCAGGGTCCGTCATGTCTTTAGGTCCCCTTGAAACATTTCCGTTGTGTTACGTGGATATTTGCAAGTGTTATGACCAAATGCAGCAAGTTTCTTCAATTGTTTGTGTTGTGACCAAATTGCAGCGCGTTTCTTCAATTGGTTGTGTTGTGAGAATTTGCAACAGGTGTGCTGTCAAATTGATTTCTTAATTTACCTGTGTTTGTTGTAATTGCATGTGCTTTCTTAAATTACAGCGCGTTAAGGTCTCTCGGCCACCGTAATTTTTGTACTGCAGAAATGTGAACTGTTTTAAAACAACACAGGCTCATTCAAAAAACATAGTCCCGTGGACGTTTCTGGAGACCACAAATTATGTAGCCTGAGGTACGTATGGCTTTATTTAATTATTTTAAATGAATGCTACAGGGCGGTATGACGCCGGTCCTTTTCGCGATTACCAGCTGACTGCTTACCTCCGTGTGGAGGGCTTTGCTGCTGCAACCAGTTTGTCCCGTTAGCTCATCATGTTATGTCGGCGTACTTGAGACAAAGAGAGGAGTTGACCACGATGATGACGACAGGGTTCGAGTCTGGGGAAGAGCGGTTCCAGAAATCAGGTAAGACAAAAACTGAATAAATTGAACAAAGAAAATTGAAGTAAATAACAGGGTGAGAATGTGGTAAAATCTGATAACATGGTCAAAATCAGACTGGGGCTTTTCTTTTTCTGGACAGCTTTTGTAAACCGGTGGTTGGGCTTAGGGAAGTAAGTGGGTGGGCGGGTCAAGCGATAAAATTGGTTGGGTTTAGGGAAGGAGGAGGGTGGGTCAGTCGATTGGTTGGCCAGCCAGTCAGTCATTCATTCAGTCATTCAGTCAGACAGTCAGTCGACTGCTGCCTCTAGTGTGTTTACACGAGAACAGTGGCAAACGGCATTCGCGAGAGAAATTTGAGATATGAAAAAGTGCACACAGTTGCTTCTCGCGGATTTGCGAAAACAAAAACTACAAAAATATGTACCTCTCGGCGCGTATTTTGCGGTCTCCAGAAACGTCCACAGGACTACGTTTTCAGCATGAGCCTGGGTTGTTTTAAAAAGTTATGTACTTGAGCACTGCAGTTGCTACTTGCCACTCAGGCTTACACTTTTGTCATGAGGTGTGAAGAGCTTTGATCCTGCACACCGATATTACAAAATCAGCACCCAACTGATAGCAGAACAAATCAAATATGCTGCTCCACATAAGGGTACATTTTCTACACAGAGGAAGCAGAGAAAAGGCACTGATATCTTAGTATCACCCAATCTCTCTATGGGGGAACTATCGGAGATTTAGTGCTCTGCGTTGACAAAGGAATGCAGGTAGAAAGAGGAGAGAGAGCATACATGTCATTAGCTCTATCAGCATGTGGAAGACATTACATCCTGACCTGAGATTTAACCCTGTCTGAACCCTGTGTGTTTCCTGCTTTATGGACTGTGGGCCAAGGGGTGTGTGTTTGTGGTTTGTTATATGTGCTCATAGCTCAAAAACACTTGCCAATGAATCAATCCCTCGCTGTTGAATCTTCACAGTAAAAGAAGTTGTATTTTACAGGAATGAACTAACCTGCAATAAAAAAGCAATAGATATATTTCTGTTGAGTTCCATTGATGTTTCTGTTGGCCACATGCAGCACATTATTGATGCAGCCTCATTTCAGAATAGTATTCATTCATATTCCAAAGTAAGAAATGACAGTAATTTATGTCTCATGAGGAACACCTTGTTTTAAAATGTGTTTTATTCCCAAAGCAAGATTAATGCAGCATGATGTGCTAAATAAATGACTCCTCTGGGCTGATTCTTTATAGCGCATAACAGTGGATGAGTGTGCAGTGTGGGCCGATTCTTAAAATAAATGTAAACTGATTTGTCATGCACTGATTTGTGACTGATGTAATGTTTGAGCCTGAGGTTGCTTTCACAATTGGTTTAATTGGTCTGTAAGTAGTTTGACTGACTGCACATCATATTTCTGTAAATTAGCATGACTGCATTGACATCAGAATCAGCCTGTATTGCCTGAACCACACAGAGACCATCCTATATACACTACAGGTCAAAAGTTTGGGTTCCGTTTTTTTTTTTTTTGTTTTTGTTTTTAAAGAAAATTATTCTGTTTATCAAGTCGAAAAAAAGTGACATATTTATTACAATTTTAAATAACTGATTTCTTATTTTATGTAGTTTCAAATGAAATTATTGCTCCAGTCATTATTGCTTTTCTTACTATTACCATTAAACATATATTAAAAACATATAATAATAATAATAATAATAATAATAATAATAATAATAATAATTAATATTAAACTGATTTCTGAAGGATCAAGTCTGGAGTAATAAAGCTTAAAATTCATCTTTAAAATCACTGTAATAAATCATTAAATTAAATTATAAACTACTTTTGAACAGTTATTTTATAGTTCAATAACATTTCACAGTTGTTGTACATTTGTACTGTATTTTTGCTGAAATAAATGCAGCCTTGGTGAGCAGGAGAAGATTATTTTAAAACATTTAAAAATCCTACTGACCCCAAACTTTTGTAGTGTACATGGACAACAGAACAGTTTATAATGCACACACTAAAAAATAGCATTCAAATTATTCAAATGAAGCAATTTTAGCAATTTAACCTGGTTCCCCAAAAAGTGTTAGTTGTAACTGTAATGTACATTAGTTGTAATGTACATAACAGTTTTAGCAGCTATTGGCAAATAGGTTTTCTTTAGTAGACCTGCAGCAATTTAAATTATTTATATTTACGCAGCTGTTATTTTTGAGTCATATCCCCCAATAAAATAGCAACATGCCTGAAACATGCTCAAATGAATCAGAATCAAATTAAGGGAATCTGTGAACTGTGAATTATAACCAATTCTGTAAATTTGTACTTTGAAATCTTCCCAGCAAGCAATTTTTGTTTTTAAAACATGTCTAATAGAGGTCTAATAGATGTCTAAACATAGTTGTCTTGGCTAAAACAAAGCTAAATTTGGGCTGTCAGTGAAAATCTAATAGACATCTAAGAATAGACAGAAATGTCTAAAAAGACAGAAAACTACACATATAAAGTCTGTCTAATCTGGCTATTTGATGACTAGTTTTGGGCTATTTTAGATGTCTATTAGATTTTCACTGACAGCCCAAGTTGAGCCCTGTTTCTATTAGACATCTATTAAACACAAAATGGTTTGCTGGGTTGGCATCAGCATCACTCTAGTTAACAGGAAATGTTACCATGTAACGTTATTCAAAATAAAGGTTTTGGGACCTTTCTGTAATGTTGATAGAAAAAGATTTTTAGAACAACATTCTTGGAACATCTTTAGGACATTAAATGTACTTGAAGGTTCTCATAATGTTGATGTTGAACATCTTTAAGACGTTACTTGTACTTCATGTTCTCATGTTGTTGAAAATAGTTTACGATTCTTTTATTTATACTTGATGAATGTTTCATTTTTTTGAACAACACTCTCCATTTGTCCTTATAATGTTATATTTTCTAAGTGTTTTCTTAACTTCATCTTAAACATAACTAATAGTTAATAAATATAATGCTTGTGACCTGACAGTTATATGCTGAGAAAATAAGTCATTTAATTTCTGATCTGAAAAAAAAAAAACATTCTAAGAACATTTAAAACATAAGTTTTTATAACTTCAGGGCAAATTTTAAAAACCTAAAATTATTAGCTGGGACCAATGATCAGGGGAATAAACTCAAAGCTCACTTCCATCAGTTGGGACCATTGCCACCTATCTGTTTGAATCCCTCCAAACCGGATTTGTAAAGTTTCTGGCACAAGAACGCTCAAGAATGTAGCCTTTACCATCAATAATTAGAGTTTTTAGAGACCAGAGAGTGAGGTTTTCCTGCACAGCCCTTATGAGTCTGCCTCTTTAGTACTTATCCACTAAATCATACTCCCATCTGGGTTGTGGAACCAACATTACCCCCATTACCCCCATTACCCCATGGTTCTCCTCGCGCCATTTCAAGCAAGACTCAAATAGATTATTTCCACCAGGTAGGGTGAGTAAGCTAAGCTAAAGCCTGTAGCCCTTAAGGCTGGTTTATACTTCTGCACCAATCTAAGCCATCCATTTCTGCTTCCACCACTCCAAGCTGAGTTTATGGTGTCTCCAGCATGGAAGCCTGACACACTAACAAAAACACTAAAGACTGTAACCCTACCGTCAGTTATAGTGTGCCTCTTGAAACCAAGGAAGTTAGGAGTTTTCCCAGACATTATTGTGTCTCTTGAGGTCAGAAGAGTGAGGTTTACTTCCACAGCGTATACTAGCAGTATGGCCTCTGTTACACTCACCCCACTAAACCTCACTCTCATGTGGGTCACGGCACCGACACAAATTTGCTGGTTTTACTTTTACTGCTCCAAACAGAACTCAAATGGGTGTCTCCAGCAAGGAAGTTGCTAACAAAAACTAACAAAAAGACTAAAGATTTATAGCACCATAGCTGGCCTCTATCACATTCAACCACTAAACTTTAACTCCAACTGAGTTTACTGTAATGTGACCCCTCTTGATACTTCTACTTCTCTAATGTGGGATTCAAACGGACATGTCAAGCATAGGAAATTGGTGCCCTAAAAAAGGGTGCTAAAGATCACAGCCTCTAGCATTAGTCAGTATGCACTTCCATTCTATTCCATGCTTTCTCTTTCTAAAACTGCCAGTGTTAAATTCAAGTTTAGACTTAGGCCTTAGGATTGAGACTTCTCTGAGTACAGCAAGCCAATTTAAATTTACTACTGAATAGAAAGGTGAACTTGTGCATGTTAAATTTCAGTTGTAAATGAGTAATGGTATTAAAAATGAGTTGTGACAGCCAGTGTTTTTTTCCTAAGAATCATGGGCTTTAATGTAAGTGAAGACAACACCAGAAACTCTGGAAAGATTTAGTGTCCTCCAAGAGTGTCTATTCACAATGCAACAGTGAAGTGCATGTTCAAAACTGAGTTATCAGGCACATGTGCTTCAGTTTATTTTGTGACATTGTGAAAGCTTATACATAAGCCACCGAGTCTGTTATTCTTTATTGTCAGTCATCTGTCACAGTGTATTAGAGATTTGAGGTTAAATGTTGTTTTTGTGGCTTCTGCGTCTGCATCCCGCTTAACCAATACTGGCAATCTTTGCTGCTCCACTTCTCCAGGCTAAACAGAAAGGAGAACAGAAATAATTATACGTCAGAGGAGTAAGTGCTTCCATAGCTCCCCACAAACTCTGTTTATTAGTGGCATATAAAGGCAGCCAGAGACCTGAACTAGCAGTAGCTTAGGGGAACAAGATCTAGTCTCTAGCTCATTAAGTTTAGGACCATACATTTTTCATAAAGAGCTTTTGGAATAAGAGACACTACACAAGACAACAAAGTGGTAAAACAAGTGTACAGAATCAGATTTTTAGGCAATTATTTTAGGCGATTAAAAATTTTTGGTTTGGTTGGGTGCTATTCTAGCGGGTTTTGCTTGTCATTCAACAAAATTACTGGTCAAGATAGATGACTAGGAAGCAATGGGGATTATTCAAGTTTGTTATGCCTTACTTTGACAATCTTCTTTAGATATTCTGTTGAATATAAGTATCTAAATGCAAACTAAATCTCATTAGAGTACAACGTAAAAATGCTGGTTTCCACAGAATCAAGTTGTCAATAGTTTTGGGACAACATGAAGGAATTAAGGTAACTTAATTGTTTTTACAATTTTTTGTGGATTGATCATAAAAAAAAAAAAAAAATTAAAAAAAAAATTAAAAAAAAAAAAAAAAAAAAAATCGAACAAAAATTAAGTTGTGCCCAAAACTAAATAATTATGTTGTTTCAGCTCATTTTAAATTAATGTCATGTCAACTTATTCTAGTAAATTCACTCAAAAAATTAGTAAATTTACTAGAATAAGTTGATATGAAATTGCAAAGTAAAGGACTTTTTTCACCCAAAAATGAAAATTCTGTTATGAAATACTCGCCCTCATGTTGTTCTAATTCCTCTGGACTGATTTTCATCTTCGGAACACAAATTACGATATTTTAGGTGAAATCATAGAGAGCTCTCTCATCCACCATAGACAGCACAGCTCGTGAGATGTCCAGAAAAAGAACCAAAAACATTGTCAACATTTTCCATGTGATTTCAATATTTAAATCATTTATATTTAATACTACACTTCAATCCCTTTATTAGGTACACCTGTCCAACTGCTGGTCTGAGTGTTTCAGAAACTGCTAATCTATTGGGATTTTCATGCACAACAATCTCTAGGGTTTACAGAGAATAGTCCAATAAAAGAGAAAATATCCAGTGAGCGGCAGTTCTGTGGGTGCAAATGTCTTGTTAATGTCAGAGGTGAATGGCCAGACTGGTTCTAGCTGATAGAAAGTCAACAGTACCTCAAATAACCAATCGTTACAACCGAGGCATGCAGAAGAGCATCTCTGAATGCACAACACATTGAACCTTGAGGCAGATAGGCTACAGCAGCAGAAGTTAAAGCAAAGTTAAAGGATTATTTCACCTAAAAATGAAGATTCTGTTATTAAATACTCACCCTCATGTTCTTCTAATTCCTCTGGAACGTTTTTCATCTTCAGAACTGTCAAAACATTTTCCATGTGATTTCAGTGGTTCAAATGTAATCATACAAAGCTCCCAGAACACCTTTGAGCACCAAAAAAAACAACTTGTAAATATGACTGTTCACCTATGTCTTCTCTCCCACGTCAGCTCAGTTTGTGTGTTAATTACAGGCAATAAGATGAAAACAAAGTCAGAATGTAAAGGTACCTTCAAAATAACAGGATACCTCAAGTTACAAAGCTTAGAAGCGTATATTTGGCCTGTGGTTCTGACGCGTTTGTGGCTTGAACGGGGTCGATAAAAAAGTGAAATGTCCATACCTTTTACCAATAAAGTTGGATATTCCAATCCATTTATTTTCTAGTGTGTCAAAATTAAAACTGTAAACATGAAATAAACAAATATCAGCCCGTTCTCCCATCCATGACGGTCAAAAAGTTTGTTTGACCTTCTTCTACCCTCCTCAGCTCGTCGAGAGGAGGGCATAAATACATTATACACCCTCTAGTGGTGCAAAGGAAAATTGCAACCCATAAATGGCTCCAACACACCAGCCCCTAATTGTTTATGAACAGGAGTAAGAAAAACAATTAAATTAACATATTTTTATAAGGAGCCATTAGTCTCAAAAGAAAAACTCATTAAATTTCCTATATTTGTTATCTTAAAGACAATCTTACACTTTTACTATTATTTTTTTAATTATCAACCAAACACCATAACAAGCAACTTTGCTTATGTATTCATGATCGCTTCAAACCTTTATGTTTCTAATAGAAGACACAATTTTGTTATTGGTCTCATCATAACATTTGTTTTAGTTTGGATTTTAGCAGATCTAACTAAACCCTTTTGATCTGGAAATGTTTCGAGCACCTTTCCAAGCAACCAAGAATTGCGAGGAGCTACATTGTCTGCAATAAGAACAATGTCACCTGGTTGAAAATTACGTTTCTGCTTGGTCCATTTTTGTCGTTCTTGGAGTAGAGAACGAAAAAAGAGATCCAAAAGAGGTCAGAGAGATATTGCACCTGCCTCCATCTCCTTCTTGAATACTGGTCCTTTTCATTAAACAGTCCAGGAGGAAGAATTGGTGTTCTTCTCATTGTAAGTAGATGGTTCGGTGTGAGTGGCTCTAAATCATTTGGATCATCAGATACGCTGGTAAAAGGTCTATCATTTAGAATAGCCTCAATTTCACACAGAAAGGTATGTAATCCTTCATCATCCAATGTTTGTTGATGTAGAATAGTAGACAATACCGTTCTTACCATTCTTATGATACGTTCCCATGTACCTCCATAGTGTGAAGCTGCTGGTGGATTAAAACTCCATTTGATGCCTTTGTATGCCATAGTTTTCTGAATCTTGTTTTGATTCAAGTCTGCGAGGGCCTTTCTCAGTTCTCCTTCTGAGCCGTTGAAATTGGTTCCATTATCAGATCTTAAATGAGACACAACCTCTTCTACATATGAACCGTCGCAGTGCATTAATGCAAGAGTCAGTGTCTAGAGAATAGGCAACCTCCAAATGGACTGCCCTACTGGTCATACAGGTAAAGATCACACCATAACGTTTCACAAGAGAGCGACCTCTTTTTACTTCAATCGGGCCGAAGTAATCCACTCCTGTATTAGTAAATGGAGGTAGATCTACACTTAATCTTTCCTCAGGTAGATCAGCCATCATTTGCTCACCTAATTTTGCTTTCTGTCGCCTGCAAAAGACACAACTTGAAAGAATTTTTCTGGCTGCTGAATTGGCATGGGTAATCCAGTACTTTCTTCTTAATGTAGAAAGAATATGGTTCCTTCCACCATGACCAATTTGCTCATGAATGTTCTTAAGGATAAGCTTTGAAACATGCTGGTCTTTAGAGAGAATTACAGGATGTTTTACTTCTTCTGGCATTGCAATCTTACTAAGCCGACCACCAACTCTTAACAATCCGTCTTTTAGAACAGGATTGAGCTTGTAAATAGCACTATCCTTTCTGATTTTAGATCTTCCAGATTCCAATGAAGCAATTTCCTTGCTGAACTTCTCCTGTTGACAGAATTGAATGATGGCTTTCTCTGCCTTTAACAGATCATCTGAAGTCAAGCATTGACCTGAAGTTTTAACTTTTCGTCTTTTGCGTCTCACATTGCTCAGGTCATCTGATGGTTCGCTTGTCTGCTTTCTTTGGCTGCTCAGTTCCCGCAAAATGTCCTTTAGTCTCAGCAGCCAAGCTACTGATACTTTGAGTCATCTCCAATCAGAAAAGTATGCGATTAGTCTATGAGTGGGATTGGTGAAATCTTCTACAGCTGCCAAATTTGTTGTGAGCTCCCTTTTAATTTCTGGATCATCACCATCATCAGAAATGTCTAACTCAATGCTGTTATCTGACCAGTCTTCTTTCGGTTTCCACAGAAACTCTGGGCCATTTAACCACCTCTTGTTATGAGCTTCTGAACGGTCATTCCTCTAGATACATCATCCGCTGGATTTTGAGAAGTGTGGATGTACTTCCACTGGGTAACCTCTGAAGCTTCTCTGATAACAGACACTCTGTTTGCCACAAAGGTATGAAACCTTTTGTTCTCATTTTTTCAGCACAGATGTGCTATCAGTCCAAAAACATGATTCCATTAAATCTAGCTGGATCTCCCTTCTAAGCATTTTATCAATGCGAGCAGCTAGAACAGCAGCAGTTAGCTCTAGTCGAGGAATTGTGACTGGTTTGAGAGGTGTCACTCTAGACTTGCCAAGAAGAAAGGAGACATGAGTGGCGTTATCACTATTCTTTAGTCTAAGATACGTCACAGAGCCATATCCCTTTTCACTGGCGTCTGAAAAGTGGTGTAGCTGACCTTGAATTGGTCCTTCAAAACCATGTGGCTTCAAACATCGATCAACCTTAAAGGCATTCAGACAATTCAGACTGGTAATCCATTTGATCCATTGCTGGTCAAGAGCTGGTGGAATCTCATCATCCCAGCTGTAGTTTGTCCTGCATAACTCCTGTAGTATGAGCTTGACTGGAAGTATCATTGGTGACAAGTATCCCAAAGGATCATAGATAGAGCTGATCACAGACAAAATTCCACGTCTGCTGTGCATTTTTTCTTTGCAGACAGTCTTGATATTGAATGTATCTGTCTGCACACACCATTGGAGTCCTAGAACTCTTTCTACTGGCAAGTGATCCCAGTCCAAGTTAAGCTCAACAAGACTTTTGGATCGATCTTGCTCTGGAATGGATTGCAAAACCTTACGACTGTTGCTGACCCATTGTGTCAGATGGAACCCACCTTTATGACAAAGCGCAGAAAGATCCTTGGCCATCTGGATTGCCTCTTCCTCTGATGCTAGGCTCTTCAGACAGTCATCCATATAGAAATTATTATAGACTGTGTCAATCACCTCTGAATCAAAACGGTCTTGATTATCTTCTGCATTCGTTCTTAGAGCATAGCATGTACAGCTAGGTGAAGAAACTGCTCCAAATAAATGGACAGTCATTCGAAGTTCAATGATGTCTTGTGTTATATCACCATTGGGCCACCACAGAAAACGAAGGAAGTCTTTATCCTCATCAGTAACTCTTACTTGATAAAACATTGCCCGAACATCAGTCATAAAGGCAATTGGTTCCTGCCTAAACCTTAAAAGAACTCCAATCAATGAGCTAGTTAAGTTGGGGCCCTGCAGTAACTGACTGTTTAAAGAAGTTCCTTTGAATTCGGCTCCACAGTCAAAAACAACCCGCAACTTTTCCTTACGGGGGTGGTACACTCCATGATGGGGAATGTACCAAACCTTTCCATCATCTTGCTTAAGCTCCTGTTTTGGTACTTCTTTGGCATAACCCTGCTCAACCATGTTATTAATGAAGTCTTTATACTTCTGCTGAAATTCCTTGTTTCTTTCAAATTTTTTCCTTATTCCAAGGAGGCGTTGCTTTGCAACTGAAAGATTGTTAGGCATATTAACATTCTTGCTTTTGAAAGGAAGTTTCAAACTATAGTGTCCTTCTTTGAGGCTTACAGACTCTTTCATAATCTCCATAAACTTAGCATCTTCTCTAGACATATCTTCTTGGTCTTCAAACAAGTTATCATTGAAGTCATGTTGATATTGCTTTTCCAATAGCAATTCCAATTTTTTTACATCAATTCTGTTTACTGTAGCAGTGCAACATTCATTTTGACAACTACCAATTGAACCATTTATAACCCACCCCAGTAGGGTTCGAATGGCATACGGCCCTTCTCCATGACTATTCACAACTTCCCAGGGCTCAAGTAACTTTGAGGCATTGGTACCAATCAACAACTCTATGTCCGCTTGAATGTGGGGAATGTGTACAGAATCAAGATATAGCCACTCAGCTAAATCTTCTTTCTTGACAATGTTAGCTGAGCTTACAGGCATCTTATGTTGTGTGTAAACGTCTGGTAGCCTGTAAAAGTTTTCACCAGAGAGGCTTGAAATCTCCAAGTTGTTTACAACATAGCTTGTGACCGTAGATTTCAGACTCATTGTGAGAAGTGAAATCTTCGTCTTACGTCCATTTATATTCAACCTCCTCAA
The DNA here is from genome assembly GCA_903798205.1 of Danio tinwini. Lineage (NCBI taxonomy): Eukaryota > Metazoa > Chordata > Actinopteri > Cypriniformes > Danionidae > Danio > Danio tinwini. The sequence goes on from CAIGQZ010032280.1 coordinate 5,084,493, forward strand.
ACTCTCTGAGCAAAATGTAGAAGTACTGCCTGTATCCAAAAAAGCATAAGTCTGGATGACCTTATTTCCCAAAGCAAACTTAACCTGTACTGGAAGTATAGGAAGAATGCCACTGCTGTTCCCAGCCCCTGTATGATTACAAGCCTGTGTACATACAAGTGTGTTATTCACTGTTTGTGTAGTTGTTTCTATAGGAAGACTACCATCAGTGTTAACAGCAGTATCAACTTTTTGTTTGAAGTGAATGTGCATAACAGTATTTAAAAGTCTTTGATGGCATGTTTTGCAAATTAAACGTTTTGCACACTCCTTACTTCGATGTCCAGAGTACAGGCCGCCAAAGCAAACCGCCTTTTCCTTTAAAAAGCTAACCTTATCCCTGTCCTTTGTTTTCTCGAACTGTTTAAATTGTTCTAAACAGTGATTTTGAGAACAAAACAGACAAGTGACAGGATTACTCACTCTGCCTTTGAACTGGCAATTTAAATCTTTAGTCTTTACATTCGTTTCCTTGGCTGTGTGTCCATCGACATTAGTAACACTGGTGGCAAAGCGGTTACCTTTAAATTTTGACTTTGATATAAATTGTGAAGTACGTTTGTCCATCTCCTTAGGCTTACTGATCATTCCTTTGTCCACATTCTGAATGCATCCAAATATTGGATCAGAAAGGATTTTGTCGCTCAATAAATGAGACAAGATCATTAAAGGATGCTCTGCGATCACGATGATCTAGAAGATCATATGCTGCAGTTCTCCATTTCTCTTTTAGCTTAAACGGAAGCTTTGAAACCACGGTTCTCATATTGGCTGGCATATCGAGTTCTTGTAAGTACTGTACCTCTGACATCGCAATACAGCATTCTCGTAGAAAAACAGCATAATCTTGAAGAGCTGTAATGTCTTCTCCTTTGACAGCTGGCCACTGAAACACCTTTTCCATATAGGCAGCAGATACAAGATATTCATTTTCAAACTGCTCCTTAAGCATAGCTATAGCTGCTTGATAACCCCTTTCAGGTCTCATGTTTATGCAGCTACGAACAATTTCCTTTGGACGTCCCTTTGTATATTGCTCTAAAAAATACAAGAAATCTCCTTCGTTGTTTGTCTTGTCTTCAACACAATACTGGAAAGCTTTCATAAATGAATTGAATTGTAAAGGATCTCCATCAAATATTGGAATTTCACGTGGAGGAAGGTAGCTAGCTTTTTGCTGCTGAATTAACAACTCTGTCATTTGTTGCTGTTTTTTAAGCACACTTACTACTGAATACAATTGATCCACAACATTTGAAGAAGCATGATATCCTATGGTGGGTCCACTTGCCTGTGTACTGTGTGTTGCAACCCCTTTGTGCACTTGAACAGAAGTTTGAGCATGTGGCTGCTGCACACTTTTCGATGTTGGTGATAAAGATAGACCATCATAGTTATAAGTTGTGGCCACTGGTGATTTAACAGGAAGGTGAACTAAAGCTCCTGCTTTTGGCTTTGCTCCTTTGGTAAGGTATGATTCCATCCCATCGGACACCATACTTGCACTGGTTTGATGCTCAAACGTTTTAAGAACTGATAACTTTGCAGTAGAAGCTGCTATCTCAGCATCAAGATCCAATTGCTCCTTTTGCTTCCTCAACTTTTCCACTTGCTCCTCAATAACATGTCTTTCTTTTAAAGATTTTGCACGAGCAACGAGAGCAGCTCTTTCAGCCTCTGCCTGTATGCGAGCTTGTTGGACAGATGACTTGGATTTAGTCAAGCTGGATCTACTATGTCGACTTGACTTGCTACTGCTCACCCGGGTTTCAACATTGGAAACACTATCATTGGGATTGATTTCACTATCAGCACACTGCATTTCAAGTTGACGCTGGTCCATCCATTTATTCACAACAGCACAAAATTCTTCAACCCACAGCAATTTTGCTTTAAACCATGTTTCATGTTTCTCTCTTTCTACAATGGGTAATAAAACCAATAAAGACTCATGTGCTTCCCTTGCTTCTTTGAATTGAGATTGAAATGTTTCAAATGTGCTTTTAACCTGCCTTTCATTGGCAGTGTTAGTCATAAGATCATTTAGTGTTCTTTTAAGATTTGCTGCCTTTTCAAATTTAGATTTTCTAAGATTTTGCAACATATCAACTTTATGCAAAAACCCTTTTTTAGTAAGCTTAATTTCACGTTTTTGAACCGATTGGTCATGTTTACCATTACCCTCTACAACTTGTGTTTGATCCTCGTCAGGATCAGTCAAGTTAGAAACACCAGTTTGACTTTTATCAGCCATTTGAACCGTAAAACATTCAATGATTATTTGCATCATATACAGAGCACATACTTGACATCAACTCATTGTAAACACTGACACATAAACCATAACAAACAAACCATTTTTTTACTGTGTGCACACACCCTTTTTTTAATGGCCATGTAAATGTCAAGTCAGTTTGATGGTAGCTCGAGCTATAAAAATGTCACATCTCATACCTTCATAATCCAATGCTTGTGTAGATCGGGAATGAAGAAACAATGGAGACCTCGTGCGCTGCTCCTTAGCCAAACGCGTAACTCCTTTGATGCTTCACCGATTGGACAAACACAGCGGTAACGCACGTCGAATCCCAGGAACAGCCTTTCCAATCCAGCCGTCACACGAGTAATCAACGCGCTCCTCTTCTTTCTGCAGATCGGATCATTCGACTTTTCCTGTAGTCTGCAGCACGATCCGGTTCAGTCTTTTGTTATATACTTTGCAAATAAAGCTCTTTTACAAAACCAGCTCCAAACAGCGGTCAAACTTTTTTGACTTTAAGTGTAGAAGCGTATATTTGGCCTGTGGTTCTGACACGTTTGTGGCTTGAACGGGTCGATAAAAAAGTGAAATGTCCATACCTTTTACCAATAAAGTTGGATATTCCAATCCATTTATTTTCTAGTGTGTCAAAATTAAAACTGTAAACATCAAATAAACAAATATAAGCCCGTTCTCCCATCCATGACGGTCAAAAAGTTTGTTTGACCTTCTTCTATCCTCCTCAGCTCGTCGAGAGGAGGGCATAAATACATTATACACCCTCTAGTGGTGCAAAAGAAAATTGCAACCCATAAATGGCTCCAACACATATTGATAAAAGGTTTTCAAAATTATCCAGTTTCTCAGAGAAAAAGGTACTCATACAATCGTGTAGGATGTAATGTTGCGGCATTGACCCTCTGAACCATGATGTTGAGGTAAAGCAAATCCCAGCAGTAAATCCCAGATGATGACAGGCTCCTTCAGTCTACTATTTAAATGCACGGAGAGAGCTGTTGCAGCCATTGCAGTTTTATATACTGTACTGTCCATAATGATATACTACACATATACTACACTGTCCATGGTGAATTGTGGTGATTTTGATTTAAAAGTCACTACAGAAGCCCTAGCCACAGAAGACATGGTCTTTTGTGACCTGTTGTAACAATAATTCCTTGTTATAGTCGATTTATTTCTATATATATATTTTGTCATTATAATGGGGGAAGTGATGTGTCATGGTAGTTTTTCTGGACAGGATTGCGAAAGGTCCCTGTGATGAGACTCGAATTCGGGACACCAGAAGACGAAATCATTTAAACCATAATATCAATTCCAAGGGTAAAATCTTAGGAAAATGCAGAGTAGTTTGTCAGTCGTTTAACATTTCCTTCATAGAACAAGTGTCTAATAATAAATGTAAACTGGTTTGTCATTATTTAAATAATTTATATTTCATGCTACACTTCAATCACTTTATTAGGTACACCTGTCCAACTGCTCGTTAACTAAATTTCTAATCAGCCAATCACATGGCAGCAGCTCAATACGTTTAGGCATGTAGACATGGTCAAGATGATCTGCTGCAGTTCCAACTGAGCATCAGAATGGGGAAGAAAGGTAATTAAAGTGACTTTGAACGTGGCATGTTTGTATGTGCCAGATGGGCTGGTCTGAGTATTTCAGAAACTGTTAATCTACAGGGATTTTCATGCACAACCATCTATAGGATTTACAGAGAATGGTCCAATAAAAGAAAAAATATCCAGTGAGCTGCATTTCTGTGGGCGCAAATGCATTGTTAATGCCAGAGGTCAGAGGAGAATGGCCAGACAGGTTAGAGCAGATAAGAAGTCAACACTAACTCAAATAGCCACTCCTTACAACTGCGGTATGCAGAAGAGCATCTCTGAATGCACAACACATTGAACCTTGAGGCAGATGGGCTACAGCAGCAGACGACCACACTGGGTGCCACTCCTGTCAGATAAGAACAGAAAACTGAGGATACAGTTGGCACAGGCTCACCAAAATTGGACAATAGAAGACTAGAAAAATTGTTGCCTGGTCTGATGAGTCTCGGTTTTTGCTGCAACATTTAAATGGTGAGGTCAGAATTTGGCATTAGCAACATGAAAGCATGGCTCCATCCTCCTTTGTAACAGTTCAAGCTGGTGGCGGTGGTGTAATGGTGTGGGGGATATTTTCTTGGCACCATTAGTGTCTTCTTGGGCCCATTAGTGTTGAATCTATGCCATGAAGGATTAAGGCAGCCCTTAAGGCAAAAGTGGGCCTGACCTGGAACTAGTAAGGTGTACCTAATAAAGTGTCCGGTGAGTGTATATTTGACTTGTATTAAAGTATTTATGGAAATGTAGTGATTACAAATAATAAATGATAAATATTAATGCACAACAACTGTTTTAAAAAGGGATACTTTACTCCAAAAAAATTTTAAATTGTATTCACCCTTTAGTGGTTTTAAATCGTTTCTTATTTTCTGATGAACACAAAAGATGCATTAAAAAGAAATAATAAATGATTTTGTAGCACATTAAGATGTGTCTGATATTCTTAAAACAAGCAGATGTTTCTGTAAAGCACAAAGCAAAATATCAATGCCTTCTTTTCACTATAACAAAGGCCTGATTTTGTTCGGAACATCAAAAAAATAAAACATATCATGTTCATATTCATCTTTTTGATATTCAAAGCTCACATCTGCCACAGAAAACCTTTGAGTAATTTTAGTTTCTGCTCTGCTCCTTTCATCTTCATCAGATCAATCATGACAGCACAAAATCTGTAAGTGAGCTTCCAGCTTTTCGAGTTTCTGCAGACATTGTGGCTTCTTTTGGGTGGACTGTGTAATACTGAATACGCAATGTGGGATATGTTTATTCATCAGCAATTGTATATACTACCTAGTTATACATATACATAAAAAGGTACATTCTACAGTATGAATGTATTTAGTATTCATGCATTTGTCATCTGTGCTCCAACAATTCTTTTGTCTGTTTAATGAAAATTGTAGTCAGTAACTAAATTACTTATTTTAGGTATTTTATTCTAACTATATAAGTTTTATTAACAACAACTTTTGAGCTAACTTTATATATCTATCTATCTATCTATC
>CAIGQZ010032280.1:5089943-5105893 GCA_903798205.1 Danio tinwini
TCTATCTATCTATCTATCTATCTATCTATCTATCTATCTATCTATCTGTCTGTCTGTCTGTCTGTCTCTCTGTCTGTCTGTCTGTCTGTCTGTCTGTGTGTCTGTCTGTCCATTTATTCATTCATCCATCCAGTAATTTACAGTACACTATATTTTTACACTGTAAAAATATCTGTAAATTAGCATTTTTATGTATTTTGTGATTCATGCATTGTCCTGCCACCATTGTTTATGAACAAGATAGTCAAATGGCTTTGTCATGTTTTCATTATAACAGATTACTCTGTACATTTTTTCCAATGCAAAAAAGTCTGATTTTTGGTGATTCTTAAAAACGCTAAAGACAGCACTATTTACTATTTGCACAGCCATTTGAAAACTACAGTATAGTTAGACATCACTGCATTTAATGAGGTATCTGAGTACAAGATGCTGAATATGTATGCTTCACATTTTTACTGGATACGCTCTTTGCAATTTGAATTTATTCACAGCATTGTGCAAAAGAGTAAATACACCCTTATTTACAACAAACCTAAATTACCTTTGAGTAGAGCTGTGCACAACTGTATACAATATTGCAGTACATATTGGAACTGAACCTACAACCTACATACACAGGTCTGTAAATCATTCATGAAATTGTTCAATTTAGAAGACATTTTCAGGAAAAAATATTTAAAATATTTTTTTAAATTAGCTTGACAGATTTTGACAACTAGTTCAACATTTTTGTATGTAATGACTCAAGTAATGAAATGAAGACTATTAGTTTTATATGGAATGACTATTCAGCATCCACAAGTTTAGTTAATCTTGACTGACATGACATAAGCAAATGATAATATTATAAAGCAGCAGAGAGTTGTATGAAAGCAATTGATGCATGTCCAAAAGCATTTGCAATTTGTTGGAAGAAATAAGAAACTGCTACTATGGTGTGCAAAAATGACAAATTGTTTTGAGAAATGCATTAACTGTTGTACAAATGTAAAAAGTGTTGTGAGAAATGCACCAAAGCGACTGAGAAAAACTGTAATAACAGAAAATGTCTCTATATGTTATTTCTTAAACCTATTACTTCAAACTACTAAAATGTCAATAAAAGTCACTTTGTTAAACTGTAGAGTTGAATTTTCAACATCAAAAGTCGACATCCCATAACTCAAATCACAACAGTAAATAAACAGAAAACACAAAATACGGAAACTATTTATTAACAGATATATTTTACAGTGTAGAAAGAAAACCATTCAAGTAGTAAAATTAGTCTGCAGCCAGACACTATTGGAGAAACTTGTAATCAGGTAACTCATAAAAAGTGTCATCTGATTATCACAATATTTAATGTTTTTCTGGAATCTGATTACATAATAGGGGTGACACGGTGGCTCAGTGGTTAGCATTGTCGCTGAATGTCGCTGGTTCTAGTCTTGGCTGGACCAGTTGGAATTTCTGTGTAGAACTGATTGTTCTCCCCATGTTTGCATGGGTTTCCTCCAGTGCTTAGGTTTCACCACAGTCCAAAGACATGCGGTATAGGTGAATTGAATAAACTAAATTGGCCGTAGTGTATGAGTGTGAATGGGTGTTTCCCAGTATTGGGTTGCAGCTGGAAGGGCATTTGCTGTGTAAAACATATGTTAGATAAGTTGGCGGGTCATTCCACTGTGGCGACCCTTGATGAATAAAGGAACTAAGCCGAATGAAAATGAATGAATGAATGATACATAATTCAAATCACATGTAATCTGTCACATTCAAGTAAGTTTTCACATGATTTATGGCATTAGATTACCATTACCACTTCTCTTCAGTGGCATTAGCATGCTAGCGTGTTGTTCAGAATTCAGCAAACTTTGTTTAGAAAAAATAGCAAAGTGAAAATAGAGAATTCATATTAACTACATTGTATTTAAGATAATTTTGTAATAATGCTAATTTATGTTAGAAACATGCTCACAGTATGCTGAAAATGTGTTAGCAACATGTTAAGTCAAGCGCTGTGTGAAGTCAGCCTCAAAGTTTGTCAACAAACCTTACCCGTTTACTTTTTACTAACTATTGCATAAAGAAATGTCGGACTCACTGTCATGATGTTGGCCTAAATGTCAATTTTGACACCTCTTTGTTGATTGAATCACTGATATTCAGAACGAGAGCAACTTGAAATTCTCTTAGTAATGATTTTAAATTGGTTTCTTATTATATAGTCAGTAGGCTCCTCTATGGGTCTTATTTTTTTAACTCTCTTCATAAGCTTCTTTCTGTTCACCTTCACGCCGTGATCACTTCAAAGATTCGTGTTCTCCTGCAGAGGCCCAGAGCAGGAAGCACAGCTGGCAGGCATTCACAGAATTACTCTGCTTCTGCTCTCTTGTGTTCCCATCCTGACCTTCTAGTTTATGGGGGCCAGAAGGGAGTATAGTTTACAGTAGTCCTCCACATGATGACATGTCCATACTCTCAGAGAGCTGACTGTGAGACCTGCTTGTTCTCTATAATGTAGCTACATAAGAGTCTTTTTAGTAGGGCAGCCTGAGTGGAAAACTGCTCAGCCTCAATGAAATATTACTGAAAATATGTCAATGAATATAACCACTAATCTTTTATAGTATAATGTGTCATATCATGTCAAGGCATATGTGTTCTATCATCTGTTTATAATCAAAACTAGGAAAGAAACGGCCAAGTTCTGACAGAAAGAATGGAATCATTGGATTTGGCTTAAAGGAATAGTTCACTCAATAATATTCACTCTATTTCCATTTGTTCTATGTACATTTTTACTGCTAAACAGTATCTGGATGCAGCATTTATGATGCAACTGTGATTGCATCTCTCAGAAATGCAATGTCAGACACAATGCCCTTAATGGAGCCAGTGACGTCTCCATGAGGGGTAGGGTTAGGGGTGCATTGCATGCAGCTCAGATTGCACTGCACCAAGTCTGCAGTCAGACCCCTCACACATTTTTCAAAATTTATTTAATATTTAAAAAGTTGAGGGTGAATAAATAATGACAAAAAATATTTTGGGTAAACTACCACTTTAAAGAGAAAACATTCAAAGGACCTGATAGTATATTACTCTTAAAAAAATAAAACTGAAAAGCTCTCAAATTATACAAAATAAGGGCACTCATAAAATAAAGGTTCATTATTGCTTTAGTTTGATGGTCCCTTATACCCTTTATTTACCCTTAATGTCCAATCTAGGCTCATTCTGAAAACGTATGGTTCTATTTCTAGAGAGCGCCAAATACATCCCAGGAGCTAAGTTTTTTTTTTTTTTTGCAAATCCACCAGAGGCCGCAATGTAAGCTTTTTCAGATCTCAAATTTCTGTGCCATTCGCACCTGCTGTTCTCACATAAATCCACCAGAGGCTGCTCTGCTGCTGACTGAATGACTGACTTATTGACCGATCGACTGACCCACACTCCTTCTCTAAACCCAACCAATAGTGTTTTAAAAAGCACAGACTGTTATTCACTTGTTTATTTTTGGCTTTGGTTTTTGTCTTGCTTGCTTTCTGGAACTGTTCTTTGCTGGACTCGAGCCCCGTTGTCATGGTCAACTCCTTTCTGCATCCCAAGTCTGCCTATGTACATGGTAACAGCAGGAAAGCCGCCCATACAGAGGTAAGTGATCAGCTGGTAAGCGTGAAAAGGAATGGTGTCATACTGCCCCGTAGCTGAAATGCAGCCATATGTACTACTGCTACATAATTCGCAATCTCCAGAAATGTATATAGAGCTACATTTTCAGAATGAGCCTATGTTGCAACTTTCTCCATACTCTAAGAAACTTTGCAAGTAAATGTCAACTTACACTAACCCTAACCTTAACAGTCCACTCTAAAGTTGCCATGTAGTTGCAATGTAACTTATAATAAAATCTGTTAAAGGGATCATCAAAAAAAGGTATACCAATAGGTTCTTTATTGACATTGTTGGTTCTCATACATGAAAACTTTTCTACAAAAGGATCTTTATAGTAGAAAAACATTCTTTAGATTCTTGAAATGTCCCTCAAACCAAGAAACAAAACATTTAAAAAGTTCATTTTAAGGTTCTTTATGGAAACTAAAACAGGTCTTGTATAGCACCAGTGTAAAAAAGACCCTTCTGGAACTTTTATTTTAAAGGAGTTATAGAATATATTACATGCTACTTTGTTAAAGCTAAATAAAGCTAAATCTGGGATCTGATCTATTGTATTTTCACTGTATGTATATTGCTGCATGTTTTGTTGCGTATGCTCATTCTGTATAGCTGCCTTTTGTCTTTAAAACAAATGCTATGGGGTGGAATGATGCTTTTCCTTTTCGCACTTACCAGCTGTCCGCTTACCTCTGTGTGGTCGCCTTTTCCGCTGTTACCAGTTTGTCCAGTGGCTCGCCGCGTATTCGTCAGAGAATTTGAGACAGAGCAAAGTTGACTGAGACGGCGGGGTTTGATTCTGGTACATGGTAATTCTTGATTCGTGATACATGGTAAAAATCTGTTTGCCATGAAGGCAGACTGATTGTTTAAAAACACTGTCGGTTGGGTTTGAGGGAGTGGGTGGGCGTTGGTCAATCGGTGCTTTTGACAACACTATTGGTTGGGTTTAGGGAAAGGGGTGGGTGAAAGTACCGGTCAGTTGGTCAGTCAGTCAGTCAGTCAGTCAGTCGGCCTCTGGTGGATTTACGTGAGAACAGCAGGCGCAAATGACACTCATGAGAGAAATTTAAAATTTAAAAAAAAGTGTTAACCGCGGCCCCTGGCGATTTGGCAAAAAACAAAAAGTGGGAAAAAACCTAGCTCCTGGGATGTATTTGGCACTCTCCAGAAATGTATATAAGGGAATGTAATGAAAATGAGCCTGGGTTGTTTTTGTCTAACTCACAAATAAATATTTTGTGTCTAATTAGATTGGGAGAACCATCCATCAGAGTCCACCCTTGCTCTTATGTAGCCCTGTGAACTGCTTTGTACTGCACGATCATACAGTATGTATCAATTTGAATCAGTTTATATAAAAAGGAGGATTACGTTTATCATTTAGCAAACGCATTTATTAAAGTGACTCACCTACACACACATTGGGAAGTTGGGGGCATGGTGTCTTGCTCAAGGCTGTCACCTCAGCCGTGGTTTTGAGGGTGGAAGAGAGTGAATCATTTAGATCACATGCTGGGCCTAGGTTTCGTGTTGTTTGGTTTGAATTGCAGAGAGCCTGATTGGTGATTTGTGGGTGGGTTGTCCAATGTGAATCCTTTAAAGACTGCAGTGTTTTGACATGAGAAGAGGGATGGCTTGGAGGACTTAGACTTCTAACCATTAGGCCACAGCTGCTAAAAAAAACCTTAAAGTGACTGGGAAACTGCTGTAGTTATATAGCTTTGTATAGCTACATAAAAAAAAAAAATAAAAAATAACACAAATTACTTATTTGCAATCGAAAGCAAAAGTAGGAGGATCTCTTACAGTTTCTGTCAGTTGCTTTGGTACATTTCTTAAATCAAAATTGAAATTCTCCAGACTACCTGTTCAATCTTTGCATCATTGTGTCACTTGTGCACATCAAAAAGCAGTTTCTCATTCCTTCGAACAACTGGTAAATGGTTTTGTGCATCTGTGCAAATGATTGTTCAATTCTCTGTTGTTTCCTACATTATCGATTGCTTATGTCAAGTTGATCGAAATGCATTATAATGGTTTCTGTCTGAATAGTCTCACCTCCCACAACATTTTATTATTTGCTCATGGCATAGGTCTCTACATGCACAACAATTGAACAAGTTGTCATAATATTTAGTCATAATGCATTTTTCTAGACATTTTCATTAGACCATTTTCTAAATCTGTCTACAATTAGTAAATTTCTCCCAGGTGAATCTTGACTTTTTCCTAATGAAGGTGCATCTAAAAGGACATAGTCCAATGTTCACATTTCTACTTGTTTTTTTTTCTTTGCGCCTTGTAGTGCTGTCATTTTCTTTCTGTATCACAATGACATGATCTGTCAACAAATTACAGTACAAACAGCAAAAAAAAAAAGCCATAGTTTACATCAGATCACCCCTCCAGAGAACACTGCTGACAATATGACTAAGTAATTTCAAGAGTTCACACTTAGCTGATGATTGATTATAAAAGCAAGTTTGGCATGCTGTCCCGGGAGAGAGCCCTGAGCCCAAAGATCCTTGAGCCCTGGGCTCCCTGCCGTTTGCAGGGCGAGAGGGGAGCTTTGAGCTCAGGTAGATCTCGAGAACTCCCCCCTTTTTTATAAGAGTTAATAACAGAAAATAATTGCTATGAAAAGATATGCCGCTGGATAAAAGTTTGACTAGTGCTAAGTTTAGATTAATTAATTAACTTGTAGTGCATGTTTTTGGAATGTGGGAGGAAGCCGGAGAACCCGGGGGAAACCCACGCGAGCACAGGAAGAACATGCCAACTTCGCACAGAAACAACCGCCGGCCTGTTAAAGGACTAGAACCGGTGATGTTCTTGCTGTGAGGCAACAGTGTTAATCACTGGTCCACCGTGCCGCCCTATAAAAGGAAAGGTGGAGGAGTAGGGGTGGAAGGGGGGATTCTTCAAATCGAAGATGACTATAGTAAGAACCCTGGCTCTTTATAGTGGGTTAGGAATTGTCTGATTGGTTGGTCATGCATAGTTATTGCGGAACCAGCCATGTTCAATCATAATCACGTGATCCTCTCGAAATTAGTTTATAAATAAACTTCACTTAAATGCCTTATCAATGACACAAGGACTTGTCATTCTGATGGCACTGACACATTCATTGACACAGAAATTTAGTTTTGAGACATAAACTAAGGATTTTGAGCAAGAGAGTTTACGTTGTTTTGAGAAATGCAATTACTGTTTTGCAAATTTCAATTCTGATCTGAGAAGTGTACCAGAGCGACTGAGAAAAACTGTAAATCATTGATGGTTAACAGACAAGAAACAATAGCGCTTTCTTTTTTCTCAGACAGGGCTGCTGCTGATGTTTTTATCCAAACAGCAGTGCAGACAGTAAATCCACTGCTTGTCTCTAACTATACGTTGACATACAGTTCAAGGGAGACTTTCCAGATCCCTGGTGACTTACAGTATTTATTGCTGAGGTCGTTTGTCAGCATTTCGGACAGTCTAGAGAATACAAATATTATATACAAGATCTAATGTAAACCAAAGTGAAACAAATCATAATCTGGATATACAGTATATCTATGCTATTATCAAACTCTAATACGTTATATAGATGTATAATAGAATACATTGCAAATACATTGCAATTTAGTGCAAGGACACTCCTTTGTCTACATTTGTCAATGTCAAGGGTTTCATTTGGTCACTCATTCTAAAGCCCACTTGTACTGCAAAAGATTGCAATTAGGTAAATTAGGTTTCCTTTTAGCCTTTAAATTGCCATGCTGACTTTCCACTACGTGCAGGAAATCCAAAAGCCATTTGCCTTTTATGTTCAAGTGCAAATGGCTGATTATTGAACTTTTTGAATGCAATTAACACATTAACCGTCACCATCCCAAAATCTAGATGTAAACATTTTCTTTGTAAACCTGAACTTATCTTGAGAAACTATGTATATTATGCATATTCATTCATTCATTCATTCATTCATTCATTTTCTTCTCTGCTTTATTAATCAGGGGTCAACAAAAGCAGAATGAAACGCCAACTTATCCAGCATATGTTTTACGCAGCGGATGCACTTTCAGCCATAACCTAACACTGGGAAACACCCATACACTCTTGCATTCACATACATACACTACGGCCAATTTAGCTTACCCAATTCACTGATAGTGCATGTCTTTAAATTGTAGGGGAAACCGGAGCACCCGGAGAAAACCCACGAGGAGAACATGCACACTCCACACAGAAATGCCAACTGACCCAGCAGGGGCTCGAACCAGCGACCTTCTTGCTGTGAGGCGATCCTGCTTACCACTGCTCTACCGTGACGCCCTATTATGCATATCACCAATAATTTCCAAATGTGAATTCCAAATGTGGTGTGAAAAATAAGGGGTTAAAGATCAAGTGCAATTGTAAGCATTAAAACTTCACAGTAAATTCATGTGTCCAAAATTTGTCTTTAGTACACTCTTCAAAATATTTTTTTGTTTAGTTTTTTTGCAGTGATGCCACACAAGAACCATTTATGGTTCCTCAGCCATAACCTCTCAGTCAACAATTCTTAAAAGATTGATTTCTTAGTATGAAGATCAGAACTTTTCACTTTTTTTACTGTAAACAGACTTTTGTGGAATGGAAAGATTCCATGGATTTTCTTCATGAAGAAGGATTTAGGATTTTTGAAGTGACTCAACAGACTTTTATTCACATGACAATGATAACATGATGGTAGATGTGTGTTCAGATTTTATTCACACTACACACTTTGATACAACAAGGCCATCATCATGTTTATTTTATTAAAGAGCCCCTTTGTTTTTATAAAGAATGTTACAGAAATTGCAGGCCTAATTGTGCTTGAGGACTAATAGTTTGCAATAATTTTTAAATTATATTTTAAAATGTGCTCACATTTGCTAGCATTTCTTTGTAGGCCACTGTCAATACCATAAAACCATTTTTGTCTCATCACATTCAGTTAGGAATTGCATTAGGAATCACATACTGTAAAACAAATTTAATTAAATTAAATTCCAGCGTTAAAATCTTATCTTATGCATTACTGAATATTACTGTCAGTCTTTTAGCATTCTTTCATAAAACATTTGTCAAATTTAATTTTTCTTTGGCTTAGTCGCTTTATTCATAAGGGGTCGCCACAGGGTATTGAACCGCCAACTTATCTAGCATATGTTTTATGCAGCGGATGCCCTTCCAGCCACAATCTGACACTGGGAATCACCTATACACACACTCATTTACACAAGTGAAGTTTATTTATAAACTAATTTCGAGAGATCATGTGCTTATGATTGCTTGCAGCCGGCCTCGCATTATTCAATTTATGATTCACCAATCAGACGATTCCTAAGCCACTATAAAAACCCTAGGTTCCATATCACAGCCATCTTCGTTTTAAAGAATCCCCCCCTTCCACCCCTACTCCTCCTCCTTTGCTAGATGGGTGGTACGGTTGCCCGGTTTCCTCCAATTGTCCAAAAACATGCAACTTAAGTTAATTAACTAATCTAAATTGGCAGCATAGACATGCTCCTATTAAGAAGTTATATCTTAAAGCAATCACTATCTGTTCATTAGCTACTACAGCAGGGGAGTTCTCGAGATCTACCTGAGCTCTCTACCGGGACAGCATGCCAAACAAGCTTTATAATCAATCATCAGCTAAATGTGAACTCTTGAAATACACTACGAATCCAATTTAGTTCACCTGTACCTCATGTCTTTGGACTGTGGGGGAAACCGGAGCACCTGGTGATGGTAAACACTAACTTCCATAGGAAAAGCAAATACTATGGAAGTCAATGGTTACCAGTTTCCAAAATATTTTGTGTTTAATAGAAAAAAAACTCAAGCAGGTTTATGACCAGTAAATGTTGAGTAAATGAAGACAGACAGAATTTTCAGTTTTGGGTGAACTGTCCCTTTAAATATATTTAGCCTACCCTTTTCAGTATTTTACTATTAAAAACAACTGTTTTCTGCTTTAAAATGTAATTTGCTCCCTCAATCATTTACTCACAGTCCTTTGGATTAGTTTCTGATTTATCAGGAGTTACCACAGCGAGATGAACCGCCAATTACTCAAGCTTATGCACTCAAGAATATATCTTTTTTTACTTGTTCAAACTACTTAATTAAAATGAGCTGAAACAACACAATTCTTGATATTTCATTGGGACAACTTAATTTTTTATAATCAATTCACATAAATTTTTTTGACACAATCGATTTGTGTTGGGACGAAATGAATGAATTGTGTGGAACCCTGCATTTTTTACAGTGTGTTTTATGCAGTGGACGCCCTTCCAGCTACAAGCACATGGGGAGAAAATTAATCCTGTAATTAAAAAAATAAAACATAACACTAGCCACAGAAACTATTTTAATGTATTGACTTATATTTCTACTAATATTCATATGAAAACTATTTTTGGACACTTTTGTAAAAAATAAAGTTCAAAGGATTAACATATTTATTTGAAACAGTATTCCTTTGTAACCTTATAAAATACTACATTTATTATACATTTACTGACCCCAAATAAAATACAACACATATAACACTAAAAATGACCTGCACATGCTTCTTAAAAGCCTACAGATAAGCTCACAGATGTCGTCATTCACAGAGCTCCACACTACAATGTCTGTCTGTTGCGGTCTTTGAACACTTGAGACTTTTGTCCCGAGAGGGCGGATGAGCTGCTGTCATAGAAAGATTGACGTTTAAAGGCTCTCATGGGGGCTGAGGTGAATCACATGGCCTAAGAGGTGAACAAATAAATGGTCATATTGACCGATGCGCACGTGATTTATTGCGTCTGTTTGGTAGAATTTCAAATAGCGCTCTCATATTTACTTTCTTAAAAGTTATGTTTCACAATGCTTACCTCTCTCATTTGCCCATTATTACAGACTTCATAGAAGCTCATAAGCTTTTCTAAGTGCTCTAGTCTAATGTAAACGGCAATGAATATCTATTAGTGAGCAATCCAGTCATAATAACACGTTTGAGTATTGGCAGGCGGAGGGTAGACATTGTGGGTGGGCATGTGTGATTTACCAGTGAGAGCTCAAGCAAACAACACATCAAGAGGATTAAAGAAGGGGAAATAATTAATCTCTAATCCTGTTTGCTTTATTTTATTTCTTTTTAAAAGGCGAAAGATACTTCCGCCAACGCTTAATTGGCATGTACTCTGTGGGATTTATCTCACAAGCAAACAATAGCCTATAAAAAAAGGGCTATACTTTTGATATGCACACATAGCCTACTCCTAATTGTTTGGAACGCAGAGGTTTTAATAAACGGGTAACTACATATGTTGGCTGTAGAAATGCAAATGTTTGCATATAAAAATAAGAGGCTACCCACGTGAAGTGGCTATATCTAGTTTGCGAATCATCTGTTCCATACGTGTGCTTTTGTTGCGCTGTTGCCATCTAGTGGATATTGTGCACAACAGAATGGTGGTAGAAAAGCCTTTAATTATTAGTTTTTCTCAATTGCTTTGGCTCAATTCTCGATTAAAATTTTTATTTTATTAAAACAAGTTTAGATCTTTGAACAGTTAGTTATTGTTCACATCAAATTGGCATTTCTTATTGATTTAAGCAAATTGCAAATGCTTTGACACGTGGCAAACAGTACAATTTGTAGTTTGGTTGTAATTGATTGATAAATCAATTTTCGTTTAAACTGTCAAACACTTTATAACTTCTCAATCGTTTTCATCTCATAAGCCATCACACTTACAACTGTTTATTTAATGATCAAACATTTGTATATGCACGTTTACACCATACAGTGCAAAGTATTCATAGAACTTCACTTTTATGTTTTTTATGTTACAGCCTTATTTCAAAATGGATTAAATTCATTTATTTCCTCAAAATTATACAAACAATAGCCCATGATGACAATATGAAAAAAAAAGTTTTTTTAATTGTTGCAAATTTATTAAAATAAAAAAAACTGAAAAATCACATGTACATAAGTATTCACAGCCTTTTCTTTGTTGATGCACCTTTGGCATCAATTACAGCCTCAAGTTTTTTTGAATATGATGCCACAAGCTTGGCACACCTGTCTTTGGGCATTTTTGCTCATTCCTCTTTGCAGTACCACTCAAGCTCTATATCAGGTTGAATAGGAAGCGACTGTGTACAGTCATTTTCAGATATCTCCAGAGATGTTTAATATGATTTAGGTCTGGGCTCTGGATGGGCCACTCAAGGACATTCACCAAGTTGTTTAAAGCCACTCCATTGAAGTTTTGGCGGTGTGCTTTAAGTCATTGTCCTGCTGGAAGATGAACCGTCGGCCCAGTCTGAGGTCAAGAGCACTCTGAAAGTCCACTTATGGACGTTGGAGGACACTATGCTCATTGGAACTTTCAGAGCAGCAGAAATTTTTCTGTAACCTTACCCAGCCTTGTGCCTCGCAGGTCTACAGACAATTCCTTTGTCTTCATGCTTGGTTTGTGCTTTGACATGCACTGTCAACCCTGGGACCTGATATAGACAGGTGTATGCCTTTTCAAATCATGTCCAATCAACTGAATTTACCACAGGTGAACTTTAATTAAACTGCTGCATCATCTCAAGAATGATCAGTGGAAACAGAATATACCTGAGCTCAATTTAGAGCTTCACGACAAAGGCTGTAAATACTGATGTACATGTGATTTTTCTGTTTTTTTATTTTTAATAAATTTGCAACAATTTAAAAAAATCTTCTTTCACATTGTCATTATGGGGTATTGTGTGTAGAATTTAGAGAAAATAAATTAATTTAATCCATTTTTGAATAAGGCTGTAACATAAAAATGTGGAAAAAAGTGAAGCGCTATGATTACTTTCCTGATGCACTGTAAATATCTGATATTGACATTGTTTGTAAAATTGTAATGTCTGCTAAACTGGTAAATTACCTGCAATTTAATTATGCAATTTGCATATTCTCTAATAATATAAGAAATATGAAATATACTAAACAGTAATTGGATACGCATTTTGCAGTTTACATGTAATACATTCATACAAAAATAAATGTACTGTATAAATACAAATGTTCATATATATTTGTATGTGTACTTTTCTCAACAAACATCAGATCTTTTTAAACCAGTGTGGCTCACATAATGATAAATACACAATGTTTTGGTGGCCTTAGCCAAATTACTGACACATAACTAGGTTTTGAAGCATGAAAAAAATGTTTTGGGGGAGTAACTACATTTTGCAGACATACAATAAAGTTCTGAAGTTCCAGCAAATCGTTTTAAGGTTTGCACTCACAGTTAAAAGAATGTCAAGTCTGTTTTAAAAAATATGCTTAAGCAATTGAGAAAAACTGTAAAAGTGATCTTTTTAAATAATTACGCTGCCATACAAATGTTTATTGTTTGTAAAATGTTTTTAGCCAAGGCTTACCAAGGCTGCATTAAAAATGCAGTAAAACTGTAATATTGTAATACTGACGTGTGAATATTATGATAATTTAAAGTGATAGATTTCTGTTTTTATATATTAGAAATAATATATTATTCTGTGAGGGCAAAGCTGAATTTCTATCAGTCAACATTCGATCGTCTGTGTCACATGATCTTTCGGGAGTCATTAAATATGCTGATTTGGTGTTTATTAAATAGTTATTCTAAATATCAGTGTTCAAAACAATTGTAGTGACACATTTTTATCAGGATTGTTTAATGAATATGAAGATGAAAAAGATTACAAATAATTTATAACATTTGTAAATGTTTTTTAATGTTTTAATGTGATTAATAAACATATTAAACAAATTAAATAGTCTTTAATAATTCTACCAAACACGTAAAAACAGATGCAACATAGTATACAAAATGTGTTTTTATATTCAAAACAAAACAAAATAAAACAAAATAAAAACTCTTCAAATGTTTAATATACTTCTATATTATATTTCAGAAATATTCACATAACTCTTTATGCTCTTGAAATGTTCATATATATTTTAAATATTTTTCAAGATGATTAGACTTTCATTTGAGAATGTCTTTTAAGGACACGGGGTTATACAGAGGACAGTGCCAAAGCAAAACATCTGCAGAGCTGTTTTCTAAATTATACTTTTCTGTTTGTCTGTCAGCCTCATCATTTCTAGCTTGCAATTTTTTTTTGCATAAACATCCATGTTGTAAAATCTGTATTTCTGTTACTCCTCTTGGAGAGGCAAATATGACATTTTTTTCTCAATATTTTATTTAAAACAAACTTTTATGTGTTTTTATATCATTGCTTTACATTTTAACCCTTTATAATAAAGCAAATAATTCACAAATGAAGCAAAAAAAAAAGGCAATACAAAGATTTATTTTTCTTTTAACATGATAAAAACTTTATTCATTAACATTAGTTAATAACATTAATTCAACAGTCTTGACTGTAAGCAAATTTGTAACTAAATGTCAGCTAGATCAGCAAAATCTGACTTTGAGTACAGGTGAATACACTGACAAGTAACAT
This sequence comes from Danio tinwini, assembly GCA_903798205.1. Lineage (NCBI taxonomy): Eukaryota > Metazoa > Chordata > Actinopteri > Cypriniformes > Danionidae > Danio > Danio tinwini. Next base: position 5,104,134 of record CAIGQZ010032280.1, read on the forward strand.
ACAAAATAATTATAGTTATTCAAACAATTGAGATATAGATATTAAGGTAACACTACAAAAAGGTTTTATTACTGTGAACAAACAGTGAACAATACATTGATTACAGTATTTATTCACGTTTGCTATAATGTTAGTTAATGAAAATCCAGTGGTTCATTGTTAGTTCATGTTAACTCACATCAGTGCATTAACTAATGCATTAGTAAACATTGAACTATCATTATTAAATGCTGTACATGTTTTGTTTATTATTTATTCATGTTACACTGTAGAAAATATGAAAAAGAATTTACAACAAATGTTTTTATGCTACTTTAACTTGTTTTAATAGGTTAGTCAATTATAATGTAATATATTTTGTCAGTTTTACTGAAGTAAATTGAGATGACTAGAAAAGTTCATTTGATTCAACTAAAAAGTTTAGACATCAAGATTTTTTTTGCATTGTAGTAAATACATAAACTAATGAAACCTTGTGAAATGTGACAATATTAAGGGTTAGTTCACATAAATAGTGCCAAAATTGCTTATAATCAACAAAATGTCTAAATGGGATCAAATAATGCCTTACCCTTTTGTCAGTTGGTGTTTAATTAACAAATCATGATGTTAAAAGTATGGCACTTGAGGTCGAGACTCTTGAGGATGATATTACAATCATACACTATAAAAAAATAGAAACATCATTTAAAAATACAACAACAGCAAATAAATTATTCTATAAACCAATCAATATGTAAGTAACACACATAACCACTAAGAATGGACTTGATCAGACTGCACAATAATTAAGAAGTGGATTAAATAAAGGCAGTGAGTTTTAGCTGAGTCATGTGTAACGTGTGCCAGTAGGAGGGCAGGGCAGCGCTGAGAAGGGTGATTACTCTGCTCTTCTGCTTACACCCTCTCACAGACCCCAGCTTGAGCCACTGATAGGAGGGTTTATCAGAGCCAGTGCCAGCACCCATCCTTATCACTGAAGTACAGTACATGCTCACCAGAGCAGCAAACAAGAGAGTCCTTTAATTTAATTTGTGCTCATTTCATAGCCTTACTTTGTACATACACTCAAAAATATATATATTTTTAATTGTTCAAAGCTGAATCAACACAATTCTTGAGATTTCATTGGAACAACCTAATTTTTTTATGTTTAATCCACATAAATTTGTTAAAAGTGTTAACCTAATCAATTTGTTTTGGGAATTGTGTGAAACCCTGCATTTTGTGTGTACTTTTTATTTTCAATCTTTTTTTATTTGGACCATATATTGGCATTAAATTAACTAGATAAAAGCAAATGCCACCATTTTACCTTTTCAATTTTGTGTTATTACTTTTTATAAGTTAATTTGGATGTTTAAAGAGTATACTATTTAAAAATATGCTGGGTTACACACAATTCCTTCATGCTGTCCTAACACAAATTTATTAAGTTAACTTAATTGTTTCTACAAATTAAAGTGGACTGATAATAAAAACAATTACGTTGTCCCAAAACTATTTTTTTAAAGTGTTGTTTCAACTTATTTTAAATAAGTAGTAGCAGCAAAAAAATGTATTAAGTCTACAGTAAAAAGGTACAATTAACTGCTTCACAAATTCACAAGTCCCTCACAAATTGCTTGTAAATTTATCTATTAATTTCAAATATTACATTGAATTAAACATCACAATTTAATGTAGAAAGACATAGTAATGTAAATTGATTAAAAAGAAAGAAAGAAAGAAAGAAAGAAAGAAAGAAAGAAAGAAAGAAA
>CAIGQZ010032280.1:5114779-5136065 GCA_903798205.1 Danio tinwini
ATTATTATTATTATTATTATTATTATTATTATTATTATTATTATTATTATTATTATTATTGGCATTAATATTATTATTATTAATGGTAATATTAATGGTAATAGTAATAAAAGCAATAATGACTGGAGTGATAATTGGATTTTAAACTACATACAATAAAAAAGCAGTTATTTAAAATTTAATAAATATTTAACAATTCAACATTTAGTTTTTTACATTTAATAAATGATGAACAGAATAATTTTTGTTGAAAAACAAACATGAAAAAAACTGACCCCAAACTTTTGAGTGATAATTGATATATATTGATATATATTGGAACGTTTAAAAATTTGGAAACGTTAAATCGTTAAAAAATAACGCTCAAAGATGTTAGGTTGAATGCATCTTAAATAGACTAATTATTAGAGTAATTATTAGAGTAATTATAATAATAATAATAATAATAATAATAATAATTATTATTATTATTATTATTATTATTAATAAATCAAAATATATTTGGCTATTAAAACAAATATTCGGACATCGGAGTGCCGAGTGCGAAACTCTTCAGAAAATGAGTTTGCCATTGTTTACAGCTGTTGTGTTACTTAAGATAAAGACGCAGATGTTTGACTGCAAATGAACTGAAGTTACCCGTTTTCACCCCTCTATTGTACGCCCATTTTCTGTGAATTTTGCCCATCTGATGCTCCTCCCCATGCCTCTATAAAAACATTTTTAAAACATGGTCTAAGTGCTAGTTTTGGTTGGGTCCTTCCATTTAAAGACAAGCTGAAAATAGGATGATATTCAATGAGTGATTTGCAACTGGAAAATTGTGCCATTGAACTATATTTTGATTATTGTATGATTTGACAAAATAGTTAAAAAATGAATGTGTAGCCTATTATAGTCTAAAACAAGTCTCAAGGCAATTTATTTTAGTTTAGAAAAACAAACTAACCAAATGTCCAACGTTTTTATTCTTTAAATACGTATTTTATACAAAGTAATCATAATTAAAATGTCTAAACATCTTCCATCACCATTCGCAGTAAAAGAAATATTGACTTAAAAAGCTAAATTATTATGACGTAAGCTACCTTTTATAATAGGCCTAGCCTAACTTTTATTTTTGTATAAAATTTAAAATCAATAAAAGCGTATAAGACTTGGCAAATAAACACAAGAAAATCATTGGCAAAGTGGTAAAGTTTTCAAATGACAATAATTTTTGGGTCGTACTTGTATCGTTATTTAAACGACATCAAATTAATCTTGATAATCTGAATATGCCTGTCAAGATTTTTATTTTGTATATAGATAATATTGTATATAGGCTATTGTTACACTGAGTGATAAGAAGTCTTCTGTAATCCGTGTTTTTTCAGAAAATAAATGACTGAAATAATTAATTTAATAATTTAACAATTAATTAAATAATTCGTTTGTTTGTTTGTTTGTTTGTTTGTTTGTTAATTTATTATAATTGTTTTAATCCTTTTGATGCTCGTAAACCATATTTCATCTTTGATTAAAGATTATGTTAATTGCAAAGACATGGAAATTGGTAGCACTTTATTTTAAAGTCTTGTTCCACTTATATTATCCAATAATTATTATAATTGCAATAACAACAATAATAATAATAATAATAATAATTATTATTATTATTGTTGTTGTTGTTGTTGTTGTTGTTGTTGTTGTTGTTGTTGTGTACACGTACTGTAACTACCTACGATTTGTGTCATCTTTTTAAATTCCAAACACCTATAGCTAGGGTATTAGCCTCACCTACATCTAAAACTTCCATACATATTTTTATTCTGTAGAGTATTTATTTATTACAAATTACACATCTATGATAAAAATGCCTTATTTGTTAGTTTTTTCTGTTTGTTTGAATTTATTAATTCATCTGTTTTTATCTGTTTGTTATCTATAATGAATGAAATCCAGAAAACACACGGCTCAGGTGCGTATCAATTTCTCTTTATTGCGTTAGAGAGCAGACAATGTTTCCCCACCACATCTGAGAGGTCTTAATGATACTGTCTTTGCAGAGCAGAGACAACAACAGCGAGGAACTTCTGCCAGGCAGCCTGCATGTCGGCGGTGAAAGCGGCGCCCATGGTGGAGGCAATCACGATGGTCAGGCAGTCTGCCAGCAGCTGAAACAGAGAAAAACAGACGGAACAGGTGAGGTGAGTCCCAGCCAGACAGGTATGTAAAATTGCGTTTGTACTGTATTGTAATGTTTACTTACCCTGAAATTGTCAGGATCCACGTGCAGTTTCTCGGAGTGCAGCACGCTCAGCTCGGCGTAGGTGTTCTTGATGTCGTCCATGTTCTTCATGGCTCTGTCCAGTCCGTGGAGCACGACGGTTCCGTGGGCTGCGACCTTTGGGTTGTTAATGATGGCTTCAGCATTGTACAGGTTTCCAAAACTTCCAAAGTATCTCTGAGTCCAGGGATACACAATCAAAGCCCTGCAATATACAATAAAAGCATCATTTAAAATGATAATAGGCCTAATGTATTGTTGGTTTAATTTAAATTAATATTGGGAACACATCATACCTCTGCAGGGCTTTGGGTCCAGCCTCCTCATAGTTGAGTTTGCTGAAGATGTCCTGGATGAAGGCACGTTCCTCGGCGGTCCACGCAACCATGTTGTTGATTTATGATTTTCCTCTGTCAAGAACAAGAATCATACCTTTGCGCGATTCTCAACTGTATTTATGTCATCGGGTTGCTAGGGCAGTGCATATACGCTCATTTGATTGGCTGGCACATTTAGGTGGGCAGGACGCTGAAGATAGTAATGGTGAACTCTTAGAATATTCGATCTAGATGTCAAAGTTACGCCCAACTTCTAATTAAAGTTATAGGTAGCCTCATTTAAAAAGATGCAGTCCCGCATAACAATAGTCTACTTGCAAAATTGTGAATCTTTATAGTCACAAGCACTAACAGAGTTTCTGTCCACTGACCTTTATCACTGCAATCCTTCATTAGCCATATTTTATTACATTTATAGAAAAAAAATATATATGTGATAAAAGGAAAATCAACATAATATAGCAAGGACAGTGTAATGTAACTTATTGACAGATAAAAACAATAACATATTAGATTTATCTTTTTAAATCCTAGTCAACTCAGTTAGTAATATGACTTTCATAAATGACCAAATATTGGGTCTCGGTTTTTGTTATCTCGCGCACGCATTCGCGTCTCTGAACGCCTCTGTCTGTTTATCTTGACCCACAGATGAGCCACTTATACGCTGATGTCAACGTGAAAAGCATATTTGCCTAAAAAATCCAGACTCATCAAATAAAAGGGCGTGGGCATTTTATCGATTTACCAGACATAATTTATATCAGAGTCGATTAATGAAACACACGATTTATAAATCAATTCCGAATAAAAGATCAGATTCGTCAAAAGTAGTAATTTTTAAAATAGTAGAATTATTATTTATACTCCACAGTAATGTATGCTACTGCAAAAAAAAAAAAACAACTAACAAATGTACAAGTATATTGTCTTTATTCTTGTTGTTATTACTTAAATTTGCATTACATTTTTATTACATTAACTGTTGTTTTGTGACATATTGTAATATAACAGATGCATGCTTAATATACAGTATGTGGGATAAATTATTGTTGTTATATAATAATAATAATAATAATAATTGTAAAGAAATGTTGTTGTTATTATTATACTTTATTATGATTATTGTTGCTTTTGTGAATTTCATCACTATTATTAATAATATCAATATTATTATTATTATTGTTGTTGTTGTTGTTATTATTATTATTATTATTGCAATTATTATTATTATTATTATTATTATTATTATTATTGTTGTTGTTGTTGTTGTTGTTGTTGTTACATTTATTGTTATTATTGTTGTTATTAATATTATTGTTATTATCATTACTATTATTGTTATTATTATTATCATTATTATTATTATTGAATCAAGACTCGTCAAATAGGGGTTTGAGCATTTTATTGATTAATTAATTATTGATAAATTAATGATTTATAAATCAATTTGCAATAGTTTATTGATTGATTGATTCATTGTATTGTGAGAAAACAAACGTACAATTATTATTTATTATTATTATTATATTTTTTAATTTTCGTAATAATTACTATTATATTTTTTTATAATAATATTATATAGGGAAAAATCATTATAATCATTTTCTTTTTATTATTAGTATGGTGTGATTATCATTATTGTTATATGCTGTTTTTTTGTCGATTATAATAATATTATATCAAATTATACCGAAAAAAAAAACATTTTTTATCATTAATATTATTTTTATTGATATTATTGATGATGTTATTACTAACCGTAACAACTTGTGGCCTTTTTTTTTTTTTTTTTGCGAGAATGAAAGGTGATAAATATCAATTAAAAGTAAAAGAATGTTGTTATAAAATTAGGTTAAATTGTCATTATTAAAAACAAAACGTAGTGCAGAAACATTTCAATCTTAAATTGCTAATAAGACTGAATAAAATCACATTTTACATTACATAAACTTACTAAATTAACAGAAAATCTTAATTAACTTATAAAAACAGTGGGTTATTTGCACTGAAGATGCTGACGTGATCTGATTGGGATCTGACCCCATCTTTTTTTTTTTTGGCTTGCGATCCAAACACGCAAACACTTTTTTATCATGCTTCCCCAAAAATGAGGTGGGTAAAATGGGCATCATGTCAATTTTCAACGTTCTCTGGCAGAAGTTCAATCTGGGACGCAATTAAGCCGTATCTTGGGCGTGTCCGTTCAACCACAAACGCTTAAAAAGAGGAGCAACATTTAGGTGCGCACGTCTGATCATCCCAGACATCGATTCAAAATGAGTCTCTCTGCTAAAGACAAGGCCGCCGTGAGGGGCTTCTGGGCCAAGATTGCCCCAAAGGGAGAGCAAATTGGTAACGAGGCGTTTTCCAGGTAAGTAAAATCAGTTGTTCGTTCATAATTGCGAGGCTATTTCTAAAACAATTATTTTGCTGCATTGTTCAAACTTCTTAATTAAAATAAGCTGAAACAACACAATTCTTTAGATTTTTTTGAGACAACTTAATTGTTTTTTGTTCAATATACTTACATTTTGTCAACCCTAATCTATTTGTATTGGTATAACATGAATGATTTGTGGGGAACCCTGCATTTTTTATAATGCAGAGCAATAGTTGGGAATTATGTAACTATACAGTTTAACACAAAAGTATGGACTAAATAAATAGTATTTGTGGGACTTTTGACTCAAAACTTTTTACTTCAAGTCTGAATATAGCCCCTGTCACTGTGACAAAACTTAACGCTGTCTTCAATTTTCTGCAATAAAAAAATAACATAATGGATTTTCAAATAATACAAATGACATTGCAGATTTAAGTAGGCCTATAATTTCATATTTAAACCTCAAAATGTATTAATATGATTATTTTGCAGATTGCTTTTGGTGTACCCTCAGACCAAGACCTACTTCTCCCACTGGAACGATCTGGCCCCCGGCTCTCCCTCTGTGAAGAAGCACGGAAAGAAGATCCTCGGTGGACTCGGCCTCGCTGTTGATAAAATCGACGACCTCTTCAACGGCCTGTTGACCCTCAGTGAACTGCACGCCTTCCAATTGAGAGTCGACCCTGCTAACTTCAAGGTATACCTACAAACCACTTGTTTATTGCTAATTGAATCCAACATGTCCAGCTGTCGCACTTAAAATGGTGTGTTAATGTTGGTTTTCAGCTCCTGTCCCACTGTCTGTTGGTGGTGTTCGCCATGCTCTTCCCTGATGACTTCACCGCGGAGGTCCATCTGGCCATCGATAAGTTCCTGGCAAGAGTGGCTTTGGCTCTGTCTGACAAATATCGTTAACTCTTCTGTTTAACAGCATGAACGTGGTTTTGTCGATGTGGTTAACAACATGTCAATAAAAACAAACCTAGAGCCACTTCACCCTGAGTGTTTGCGTGCTAATCTGTTTCACAGTGGGAACATTATTATATTAATTTTATTAGAAATATAAACTTATAAAAGTTTTATAAAATATAAAAGTTTTTAACCACTTAACCAAATAAAAATGGGCTCTGAATTAAGTCAAGGTTGATCTGGAAATTATTAAGATCATTAACATTTTCATTGTCTTATAATGGGTTAATAATAAACATTGCACACATTAAACAATAACATACAACGCATAATTAAAAATGATAGGCTATATAATACATACAAAATTAAAAATATTACAATATAAATAATAATAAACACACTTTTTATATTTTAATGTAATTTCAAATAATTTTAATTTAATAATATACTCTAATCAATTTAATTGCATATGTTTGGACAAAAAATGATTAATTAAAAAAATTAATAAAAAAAGTTGAAAAAAAATGAAATATAGGACACAACACATATAATATATACACATAATATAAATATTTTAAGTAACACGAATTAGTTGATAATATGAATATTAAACATAAGCAGCTTCCTGATTGGCTTTGAGTCACTTGACAGATTTTGGCAAGGGTATTTAAGGTCATTTAAATCTCATATCGTGATTGTGTGAAGAGAAAGCAACAGAGTTCTCAAGGAACTGCATGTTATAGGCTATTTCACATAAAGTTACAAAAATAAAGTGATTAAAATACTTAATAATAAGTGAGTAAACTTTTTGCCTGAAAAGCAACAAGTTGACCTTACTTAGAAAGTAAGTAAACCCGCCACAGCTCAGAACTGGTAAGTTGACTTGTCTTCATTTTTTAAAATTATGCACATAGTTCATTTACTTGGAAGGTTAATAACAATAAATAACAAATGGTTTTCTCAGTTTTTTAAAGCAAAGTCAACTAATCACATTTTTATTGTTAATACATTGAAAAATTATTGCAAAAATGTGTTTATATATCTATTATCTTTATGCATATTGTATTCTATACACAGTACTCAGCATATATAAGTACACTCCTCACAAATCTATTTTAAATTCATATTTTTAATAGGAAGCTACACAATATTATATTTGTCCATGTACATTAGATTAATTAGTACTGAAGCCAAATCTGGAGCTTATCTAACAAAATAACATATGACAACAGTTCTAAAACTAGTACACCCAAATTTATATTTTATAGAAAAATATTAAATACAAATAAAAATGGAAAAATGAAGAGAAGCAAAATTTTTTAAAAAAAATTTAGTTCAATTTCAGCTTGTAATTTTTTATTTTTTATTTTTTTATTTATTAATTTTTTTCCAATATTTGGCTTGAATTTAATTGCATTATCTTTTAATTACTTAATATGTTTGGTGACAAAAATATTACTTTAATAAATATATGTTTAACAAAACCTGTTTTGTTTAAATGCACCTAAATACATTGCCTTTATTCACTGAGAAATTTATAAAAAAAATATTCCTTTTCAAAATAGGGTGTACTCATTTAATCTGAGCACTGTATAGTACTAGTCAAAAGTTGGACAAAGGAATGGGAAAGAGTTCATTTGACTGGTACTGTACTATTATTTGCATATAAAGAAATAAGTATTTTTTACTCCAATATCAACCTCAAAATCCCTGTCGGGCTCTATAATCATATTTGATACTGAAACACTGAAATATAGCCCTTGTGCATTAATAATAAAACAAACAAGCTTCAATAAAACATATTCAAAGATAATGACTCAGTATTATTGGTTTAAAATAAGCCCATTCAAAATAATGATAACAGAGATTTAGTAATAACACACTGATAATATAAAAATATCAAAAAAACGTTTATTTTAAGTTAATTCTAAACAACAGCCTGAAAAATGCAATTATGTCATTTCATTTTATGCTTGCATCTGCTGGGAAAAAAACATAAAAAAATCCCCCATTTATAATAAAAGTTAAGTATGCTAACCCACAGTTATTAACACAATAGATATAGAAATATCTAAACTCTACTTAGAAATAATGATGATGTCATAAGTAGAGAGGTTTTAACATGCTTATGTCATGCTCCAGTTTCATTTCATTACAACCCGTAGCTTCTCATCTCCCAGCAGAAGTCTGTTAAAACAATAAAATAAATGCTTACTTCATTTTAATGTCACTATTAACAAAGACTTTAGCTCAATAAGTCACTCATTAGCTGCTCCTAAGTAGGTAGTAAGATAGTAGTTGGGTTTAGGGATGCAGAATAAAATCATAATTTTAATAAGAGGGTAATAAGGCAGTGAATGGTGTGGATTGTTAGTTTACCATATCAATGTTCATTTCTTGACAAAAAATACTTGAGCAAGAAACAATGTAATATTTGAAATGAAAGCACACTGACCTCATGAGAGCAGCAGCCACTAGACCTCCTCCTAACGGACCGACCCAATAAACCCAATGATAAGCCCAGTGGTTTGCCATTAGTGCAGGTCCGAAAGCTCTCGCAGGGTTCAAACAGGTGCCAGAAACATCTCCTCTGTTAAATAAAACAACAGACACATACATTTTATGGTAACACTTTACAATAAGGTTGTTTTAACATTAATGCATTAGTCAACTTTAATTAACAATAAACAACACATCTGTTGTTGATCTTTGCTAACGTTAACTAAATATATTTGAATGTGTTTGTTGACACGTTGGTTAAGATGAACTAATGGTGAGCAATGACTTTGTTCACCATTAAATAATCTTTGTTGATGTTAACTTACTAATGCATCTCTTCACATTAACAGCTTAATTAGTTAATGTTTATTGTTTACTTAGAAATACACTCATGTATTTGTTTGTGGATTAGATCAAATGGCCTAACAATGAACAACACATTCATTCAGCATTACTCTTTGTTAATGTAAATGCACTAATATGTTGTAAGTTGATGCAACATAAACAAACAATGAACAATGACACTACACAATCTTGCATGTTAATCATGCTTGAGAACTCTTTACTAACATGATTTATTATCACTAACAAAGCATTTGTTAGAGGGATTAGGAGCCTTATAGTGAAGTGTACACTATTCCAATATTTAAAATAATGCATTATTATTTTAACAATTAACATTTGTTAACTCTTTGTTAATAGGATTTATCATAAGCAAAATTCTTTGAAATTGTTCTTATTTTTTGAACTTACTGTATGACACATGGTCATGAATTGTGTTTGACAGAGCAAAGAAAATTTCATATTATTTCATATAATATTTTTCTCTTCTGGAGAAAGTCTTATTTCTTTTAAATTGGCTATAATAAAAGCAGATTTTTTTAAACAGTGTTTAAGGTCAAAATTGTTAGTTCCCTTAAAATATGAATTTATTTTCGATTGGCTAAAGAAAAAAAAACATGACTTGCCTAACTAACCTACTGTAACATGTCTTTATAAACATTAACCTAGTTAAGCCATTAAAGCTTTAACTCAATAACTAACAAGCACTTTAAGCTCAATAAAGTACTATCATCATAACAAGAAAAAATAAATGAGTTATTAAAACTATCATATTTTAAAATGTGTTAAAAAATCTTCTCCACATTAAAACAGCACTAGGAAAATATTTTATTTATTCAATAATTTTCCTTCGGCTTAGTCCCTTATTTATCAGGGGTTGCCACAGCGGAATGAACCACCAACTATTCCAGCAAATGTTTTATGCAGCGGATGCCCTTCCAGCTGCAACCCAGTACTGGAAAACACCCATGCACTCTCGCATTTACACATGCACTTATACACTATGGCCAATTTAGTTAATCCAATTCACCTATAGTGCATGTCTTTGGATTGTGGGGGGACCAAAGCATCAGGAGGAAACCCGACAACACAGGGAGTGCCAACAAGTTTCCACACAGAAATGCCAACTGGCAAAGCCGTGACTTCAACCATCAACCTTCTTGCTGTGAGGTGACAGTGCTAACCACTGAGCCACAATGCACAGTACAGATAGCACTGAAATAAGAGTGCTCTATTGTGTACTTGTCAATCAAATACTTAAGTTAAGTGTTACTTATAACATTTGCAATTTTTTTTATTTCATTTTTTTTCTCTTGCCACCAAATGCTGTATCTCTTTAATCAAAAACAAATACAACAAAAACAGAACATTGTGTCACTATAATAATTGAAACTGTTTTCTATAAAAAAAATATTTTGTGATGAAACAAGTTGAATATTATGAACATTATGCCTTCAGTGTCACATGATATCTCAGAAATCATTAATAGACAATCATTCCAGTTATTCCAATACTAGACATCAATCTAAAACTGATAATATTTCACAACAAGACCATTTTACTGTACATTTGTTCAAATAAATGCACACCGTAAAAAAGCATTTAGTTACTTAAAAACGTCAGCAATCCTACTGACTTAACTTTTATAATTATGCACATAGTTTGTTTACTTAATAATTATGAGGCAATTATGAGTTTACTCTCTTGTTTAAAGAGCATCAATTTTCCCATTTTACAAGATGTAAGATAAGCCTTTGGTGTCTCCAGAATGTGTCTATAAAGTTTCAGCTCAAAATATCATCAGATAATTTATTATAGCCTACAGAATCTGTGCATTTTGGTAACCGAGGACTATGTAGCTGTTTTTGCCTGTGGCTTTAAATGCAAACTAATTGCTTCTCTCCGCCCACGGTTTCCACATGAGTGTCTGCTTCTCATCTGAATATATATCAAATAATATATATAAATAAATATATATTATATATATAGAAAATAATATATATATATATATCATTTGATATATGTCAAATAAACAGCAGTTAGTGACAGACTCGGATGAAGCTGAAATACATTTGTGGCAGAGTCTATTCAAGTCTTTCTGAAACAATGAGTCACAAATGCCTTTAGCAGTACACGCACACACACACACACACACACGCACACGCACACGCACACGCACACGCACACACACACGCACACGCACACGCACACACACGCACACAGGCACGCACGCACGCACACACCACGCACGCACGCACACACGCACACACACTTTGCTTACACTATGCGGCCATGGTAATTAAGAATTCGCAATTTTGCTCTCCTTATTACAAACTTGCTCTGTTTTAAAAATGTTTTAAAGTTATAAAATTTATAAAAAATCACAGAGTTGTAACATATTTTAATCTCAGATTAAAAACAAAATGTTTTGTGGACTTGTGTGTACATGCTATTATAGAAACATGGCGCATGTCAATTAATTAGGTGGGCGGGGAAAACTGCACTCTTATGTCAGGTTACAGTAGGCCTTAAAATCATTGGGATTTGAGATTGGCTAGTAAATTAAAAAAAAAAAAAAGATTTGTTGTGTTTATATCACTCCATTATGACAGTGGACACACTAGCCACAGTTCTGTCCAAACAGTTTACAAACGTTGATTTTCATCATAGGTGCCCTTTAAGTAGGGTCAATAAATTGCTTTTTATTTTGCAGTATTATTGCATGAATTTGCCTTTTTTAACTTTTCACCATTTAATTAGACTACTTCCAGACTCACCCTGCTAGAATATTGACAATAACGGTGCAGCCCACCATGAAGGGCACCATTGGGCTTTTGCTTTTTCCATTAACAGCCCCCATCAGAACCACCAGAGTCACCAGACATGTCATGGCCATTTCAGCAAACACCACCTTCCCAAGTTGCTCATCTGATTTCAGAACAGCAAAGGCGGCTCCAGTAGCATTCGCGTAGTTCTCGTCTGACGTCATAACCTTAAAAATACATCTGTTCATTGAGCATTGTTTTATGCTAAGCGTATAGGTAATTATTAAGCGTATAAGTCTTGTTCACACCTTTGACATTGCAGCTCCTAGTACACCTCCGATAAGCTGACTGATAAGATACGGGACAACCATCGTCAGTTGCATTCCTCCACATAACCAGATAGCGATGGTGAACGGAGGGTTGAAATGTGATCCACTGCGTTGAGGAGACAAACAATACAGTTCAGGTGAGATGGAGACCAATTTGCTTACAAATGAGAGGTGTAGAAAATCCCTTTTTTGATGTTTCCATTTAGATCCCAATTCTGTTTCTGAAGATCTAACTTCCAGCAGAGCTCAGCTACAACTGTCTTTAATTACCAAATGCTCCTTCAGATCCTACTTATTAGTTTAGTTGTGTCTGATCAGGGTTGGAGCTGAACTCTCCAGGAAAGAAGATCTCCAGGATCAGGATTGGGCTTTAGACATTTTAAGTAACTTTTCTATGTCAACTGTCATTAGAGTATTTGTAGACTACATATATTATGCTAATACTTTTGTTTGTCACCATTTAAAACATTCATGCAAAATAATTTCTTAGCTAACACATAATGTTCCTCTAACATTCTAATATTGTTCCCATTTATTTTGGAGGTGAACCAAACTAGAATGTTCTGAAAACAGTTCCGGTAGGTTCTGTTTTGGCATTTCAATGGGATTTGGGATGTGCCTTGATGAACAGACAAATTTTCTTAAAAAAATATGAAAAATATATTTATAGACCCAGTTGAAGTCAGAATTATTTGCCCTCCTTTGATTTAATTTTTTTTAAAATATTTCCCAAATTATGTTTAACAAAGCAAGGACAGTTTTACAGTGTCTGATAATATTTTTTCTTCTAGACATTTTAAGGTCAAAATTATTAGCCCCTTCAAGCTTTTTTTTTCAATTATCTACAGAACAAACCATCATTATACAATAACTTAATTACCCTAACCTGCCTAGTTAACCTAATTAACCTAGTTAAGCCTTTAAATGCCACTTTAAACTAAATACTAGTGTCTTGAAAATATCTAGTAAAATATTAAGTGCTGTCATCATGGCAAAAATAAAATAAATCAGTTATTAGACTTAGATTCAACTTTATTATCCCGTTTAGGGAAACTAAAATTGCAGCAAGGTGCCGTAACACAGGCAAAGTTCCATTTACACATTAACAAAATATTACAACACATCATACAATACATTAGAAATAAGTTATTAAAACAATTCTGTTTAGAAATGTGTTGAAAAAAGAAAATTGGGGGAAAAAATAAACAGGGGGGGCTAATAATTCAGGGGGTCTAATAATTGTGACTTTAACTGTATATATCCCATAATACGAAATTTCAAAACACCTGTGTTTCTTCATCCATAAGGCAATTTATATGTATTGTTTTATTATTAATAAATATTATTAATATGATCTTTTTAATATAACCCTTTTTTTGTATAAAAAAAAAAATCCTACCTGATTTCTGCCATACACGCCACTAGCACAGCCACTGCCAGCCCGTGTACAAGTGCCGGCTGCAGTCTTCCAGCTGCTTCCACATTTTCAATAACAGACACACAGCCAATGAAGACAAAAAATGTTGTGCCCACCAGCTCAGCAACACATGGCTGGAATATTCTTTCGTATTTGCTCTGAGGTTTTGGTTTGTCTTTGTTTAGCAAGGTTTTGTCTAGTTCTTCGAGCTCCAGTTTCTCTGCTTCCACTGGCATTGTGCTCCATCAAGTGCAATGAGTAACTCTGGGACTGTGGCAAAGGAAAGCACTATGATAACAGAGCTCACTTGTTCCATCATAAATCACTCTTTTATCCATGAATGTCTGATATTTTATCGTAGGATTATTGTAAATGATCAAGCAACATTATACAATCAACTTTTAGTTGACATTTAAACGTTTAAAGAGTAACTGGGGTTTTCAGTTCAGAGTTACATCAATGGAGATTTGCTCTCTTATCACATGTCAAGTTTCACATTTGAACATTGTTTCCATTATTATCTCTGTGTTATTTATTTGTCAAGTGTGCCATAACTGCTTGGCCTTGCGTGTAATGCTATCAATCCAAATAGCATTGTAAAACATCACATGGATGCTTCATGGTGAACTTTGAGCAGAAAAGTTAAATATGTTGATGGTTTTAAAATTCTATTAATATACTCAAGGTGTCATAAAATTAGTAACACTTAATAATAAACATTTACATTTTATTATAATGCTTTGCAAAGGTCTTAGGCCACTTCACTATAAAAAGATTACTGCTTTAATCATTTAGTTGAATCAAATGAAATTTTCTAGTCATCTCAACTTACAAACTGACTACAAATATTAAGCTAAACTTATTGACTTATTAAAATAAGTTAAAGTAACAAAAACATTTGTTATCATGACTTTTTGTCATAGTTTTTACAGTGTATAAGCTTTTTTTAAGGCAACAATGATGATTATATTCAATATTTGGTCATTCATTTAATTTGCATACAACCAGAAATATAATTTCAGTCAGTGGTTTTAGTGAATCAATGGGATTGTCAGTCCTGAAATAGGGAGACTCCATAATGTTTTCCTGATCATGATAATAATCCCAAACACCTTGCTAGTAATTATTATAATTTGAAGAGAGAAACAAGCACTGGCAGTCATGAACTGGCCTCCACAGAGTCCAGACCTGAAAATTATAGAAATGGTATGGAATTACGAAGATAAATTACACTAAAAGACTGTAAAAAAAAAAAGTCCTTAAAAGAGTTCAAAAAGTTGTGCTTAGTGCAGGGAAATCACACTAAATAATGAATTTAGCTTGAAAAAGCAGTTTAAGCTAATTAATTTGTTTTTATTTTCTTTTCGTCTTAGTCCCTTTATTAATCTGAGGTTGCCACAGCGGAATAAACTGCTAACTTATCCAGCATGTTTTACGCAGCCCCACACACTTTGATTCACACACATACACAATGGACAATTTAACTTACCCGATTCAACTATACCACGTCTTTGGATTTGTGGGGGAAACCAGAGCACCCGGAGGAAACCCACGCCAACAGGGGGAGAACATGCAAACTGCACACAGAAATGCCAATTGACCCAGCCAAAACTCGAACCAGTGACCTTCTTGCTGTGAGGCGACAGTGCTACCCTCTGCACCACCACACTGCCCATAATTTGTATTTAACTATTAGTTTGTCTTGTGTTTCTGTATTTTCTGTTTGTAATAAAGAGGCTGAAAATTAAAATTAGGATCACTTCAAAGTTGTTTTATCAGTTTCCTAGGTTTGTTGTTAATGTGTTTTGAGTAAAATATGTGTCTTAACTGTTTTAGAAACTTGTTCTTAAACTTTACATAGGATTATAATCATTTAGATCATTTATTTGCAGAAAATGTAATGACAAATGTCCCCCTCTCTCTGTATGTGTGTAAAATATGCATTTATTGGTCTGAAAACCTATAATTTCAGGGATTTTTAGGGTTTACAGGGAATGATCGTTCATGTTTACAGGGTTTAATGTATGAGTTGGGCTTGTCAAATGTTCTGCTATATTAGCCCAATGCTTGCATTCATTCATTCATTCATTCATTTTCCTTCAACATAGTCTCTTTATTCATCAGGGGTCGCCACATGCAAGGGAATGAACTGCCAACTTATCCAGCATATGTTTTACACAGCGGATGCCCTTCCAGCTGCAACCCAGTACTGGGAAACCCAATGCTTGCATATCAAATTTAATTTTGTTTAGGCTAATGCAGTAACACTTTTTAATATAATTTTGATTAATAAGACTTGGTGTACGAATGATGAATGCAGTCGCTGGTGAGCAGAAAATGGTAACAGTGCATAGGGCCCTGGCAAATTTTGGCACAACACCAAAATGGGTTGTTTGGCGGTAAGTTTGCATATTATAAATACATAACATCTAGGCCATAATTGCACGTAGAAGCCACGTGTCTCCATTTAATATAACAAACTTGCCACACCCACACACAAAACGTAATAGACCTACATATTAGAATACTTATAACAATAACAGGCTTATAAATGGGTCTTCATGTTGCCACAACAACACCACTAAAATCAATTTATGTCTAGTCCTACAAGTTGATAAGGGAATAATAACCTGACAACTGTGACCAAACAAACTTTTCTTAAAATGCAATCTTCCTCTAAATGTTGCTGTTTTGGCTTTTTGTTCATAAGGAAGACAATAGATTTTGGAAATTGTATTTCTAAATAACATGTTTTATTAATAAAATCTTTTTTAACATAATGATAATCTGAGGGGGCGGGTTATCCCAAACTTTCTCTTCCAACTTTACCACACGCAAATTAATTTCTTAATACCGTCTGTAGTACCTTGCTGCCATCTAACTGAAAACCAACACCTAAAAAACAGAACATGACAATTATGCTTACATTTTAACAGGTCAATAGGTATAAAAGAAAACATTATAAAATCAGTATTATGCTGCACTAAAACCTTGTTTTTTAAATATATTTTTTATTTTTCACGTGCACTTGCATCTGCTTGTTATGGTGGATGCTGTAATGATTTCAATCTTTCATGTCTGCAAGTGTATTCTGCATTGTAGTTGATATAACTTGACAAATATTATAAAATGAGGAGCTGCATATTGCAAAGTGAAAAAACAATACTTCCAGGCAATTTATAACAAAAGGCTTCCTTTATTAACGTAAAAAATTGAATATATAATGACAGGGTATAAAACTAAACAACAACTATATTTGGCACAGAGACATTTAAGCATCAGGATACAGAAAAGAGTAGAATACTGCAATAATATAAAAGTTTGTCAATATTATACAACGCTTTACAAGTTAAAAAAGCTTGCAATCCTCTTCAGTCCCTTCTTCCATCATTTGAAAATAACACGGACCTTCTTGTCACCCATTACCAATCTAGAATGAATCAAATAATCGATTAGAACATTTATACTTGCATACTAAGATCAAACATTTCAAACTGAAACACAGAACTGCAGCAAACATCAAATGAAGCTTAAAGGGACAGTTCCACCAAAAATAAAAATTCCATCTTCATCTACTTATTCCCAAACTTAATCACATATCTACACTTGTCCCAAACTATGAGTTTCTTTCCTCTGCTGATCACAATTGAATATATTTTGAAGATGTTGGAAAGTGGGAGCCATTATTTGTATTTGTTTTCCTATGGATATATGGATAACTATGTGTAAAGACTATGTGCAACCCACGTTAGTCAGTCATAATACATTGTTCAAGCTGATACATTAATGACGAAAATCATTTATTGTGTATGATAAAAGCAAGAATACCTCACAATGCTGACAGTGACCAGGGCACCGGTCAGAGGTCCTACCCAATAAATCCAGTGGTGCGTCCAGTGGCCGGACACTACTGCTGGCCCAAAGGCCCGTGCTGGATTCATACATGCTCCTGATATTCCTCCCCTGTTTAACACACATGACAAAACCAGTAAGGCTCTTGAAACCTTACACACAGTATATCAACTGCAAAACCAAAAAGTTCACTGTACTTAATATAAACAAGCTACATGAACTCAAATTTTTACATTTTCTCCAAGTTACATGAACTCTTCCAACTTAAACTGACTGAGTAGCAGATTTCCAACATAAGCTCATTCTGAAAACGTAGCCCTAAATATATATTTTTCTGGAGATCGCAAATTACAGTGCATCCGGAAAGTATTCATAGCGCTTCACTCTTTCCACATTTTTTTTGTTACAGCCTTATTCCAAAATGGATTAAATTTGTTTATTTCCTCAAAATTCTATACACAATACACTATAATGACCCTATAAGTGAAAAAAGTATTTATGAAATTGTTGCAAATTTATTTAAAATAAAAAAGCTAAAAAAAAAAAACACATGTACATAAGTATTTACAGCCTTTGCCATGAAATTCTAAATTGAGCTCAGGCACATTCTGTTTCCACTGATCATTCTTGAGATGTTTCAGCAGCTTAATTGGAGTTCACTTGTGGTAAATTCAGTTGATTGGACATGATTTGAAAAGGCATACACCTGCCTATATAAGGTCTCAGGGTTGACAGTGCATGTCAAAGCACAAACCAAGCATGAAGACAAAGGAATTGTCTGTAGACCTCCGAGACAGGATTTTGTGGAGGCACAAGGCTGGGGAAGATTACAGAGAAATTTCTGCTGCTCTGAAAGTTTCACTGAGCTCAGTGGTCTCCATTATCTGTCAGTGGAAGATGTTTGGAACCACCAGGACTCTTCCTAGAGCTGGCCGGCCATCTAAGCTGAGAGATCGGGGGAGAAGGGCCTTAGTCAGGGAGGTGATCGATAACCCAATGGTCACTCTGTCTGAGCTTCAGCTTTCTTCTGTGGAGAGAGAAGAACCTTACAGAAGGACAACCATCTGTGCAGCAATCCACCAATCAGGCCTGTATGGTAGAGTGGCTAGACAGAAGCCACTTCCCGCATGGAATTTGCCAAAAGACATCTGAAGGACTCTCAGGCCCCGTTTACACTAAGACGTTTTAGTTTTAAAACGCATTAGTTTTGCTACGGTTACGCCATCCGTCCACACTACGCCAGAGTTTTTGAGCCCCAAAAACAGAGTGTTTTGAAAACGCTGGAGTGGCTGTTTTCATACTAAAACGCTGCTGCTCCGTCTCAGTGTAGATTAGATTAGATTAGATTCAACTTTATTGTCATCACACATGTACAAGTACAAGGAAACGGAGGGGGAAAATGGAGACATCTGAAAACGGAGGTGGGGCTGCAGACATTCGCCTCTCTGATTGGGGCTTTTCCCTCAATATTAAGTAGCCTTCACACAGTTCAGTCCTGCACCCTCTCCGTGTAAGTTCAGACTTCGCAAATTGATAAGAAAAACACTATCTTAACAATAAAATGAAAACATGATGTGAGGAACTGCCTATTTTCATTTTGATATTATTAGCAACTTAACAGACATCAGAAATGTTGAGGCGTCAGGTGGCTTCATAATATGAGCGTCATCTTCATGCATATTTATAACAAAACGGAGCCTATGACATTACTGCCTCCTTTCATTTTCATTGAAAATATGAAACATACCCTCTCTTATAATGAATATCAGTTTTAATAATTAATAATGACCATTATAAAAATATAATGCACAATAAGTTTATACAATAATGAAAATAAAAGCAAGCGATCAGTCAATGTGCAGAATCGGTGTTAGCGGTTACATTAATTAGGACATTACCCTAACTTATTTTTGCGCTCACCCAATGCACATTACCTGAGAACAAGTAATAGATTTAAAAGACTAAAGTCAGGGAATATGTCGTTAAATATAGACAACAAGATGAATTAAATATCATGTTTAACAATTATAGTGAGATTAGATCCAGCGGGAGATCCGTGATGAGCAGTCTGACGTGCACAACTCTCATATGGGTATGCGCTCAACGCACGCTGCAGCGCATGCCAGAGAGTGTGTGTGGTCACGTGATGTGCGTTTTCACCGTTTTAGTGTAGTGGAGAGCTGTTCAGAAACGCTGGGTGAAACGCTAGTGTGGACATGGATCGTTTTCATTCTAAAACGCCGTTTTAAAACTAAAACGTACTAGTGTAAACAGGGCCTAAGTTACCAAGAAATGCGGAGGATTTTTTCTCCCATTCGCTGTGTGGTATGAAACATTCCATTAAAACTCCACTCTACAGCAGTTCCTCGCTTTCAATATGTCGTTTGTCACGGGGACATGCAGGGAAATGTTCCTGAATAAAAAGTGAAAGTGCCAAACTGCAGTTAAAGTCGACAAATTCATAACTTGGCAAACAATTTGATTACTGATGTCCATGTAAACACAGTCACTGTCTTTCTACCCTGCGTCTGTGTGTTTGTTTTGCCTGGGAAAATCAGCGCGTACCCAAATGGAAACTCCCATTTTTGCAAATCCTTCCCTTTTTTCATCCCCCCGACACTCCCAGAGCTGGACTTACCCACTTTCCTGACTTTTTCCAAACTAAAGGTGTGAAAACACCCTGCTGAGACAAGGGGGTTTCGTGGCCCTTTAAAAATGGCTCACTCTCTGTTAAAATGAAGGGTCGCTTGTCGATTTGCTGCTGCCAGTCGCTCGCAGTGTGAATGAGGCTTTAGCAGCAGATGTCATAATTTTGAAAAAATGTGTTTATGAAGGATTTGTTGTGCGTTTTTAAAAGCTCAAAAAAGGGCCACTATCCAACATTATACAGCATGGAAGAGCCAGAATCAAGCTTAAAATTTTTGACTGCATTCGTCTGAAAGAAAAAAATCGTACACATTGAGGATGGCTTAAGGGTGAGTAAATTATAAATTCCTAGGGGAATTATTTCTTTAACCTATGCTGTTGCTAACATTTAATCATAAAGATTCCAGTTTGTGATACATTTTTGCAAGCAAATTGCACAAATTCATTTATTGATTCGCTAAAATAAAATTTTACTAATTGTCTAAAACGTTAGTTCCACAAATGTTTTGGGTAAAAACCTTTGAGGATTTACAGTGCTGTTTAGTCTCAGGAACAAATATTTCCTATTATTTTATTTCTCCTAATGTCTTATATGTTAACTTAATGTGTGTGGTTTTTAAATACATTTATTACAAGTAAATGAGTTTTCATTTTCAAAATCTGATTTCATATTTTCAACCTAATATCTGCTTATATAAACACTGGAAACAGTTATCATAAAATAAGATAGATAGCACTTAGTTTTGTAACATGACATAAAACACCATCTCATTTACCAATCCGAAATGAGCTACCAGGGTAAATTCAGATGTGACCAATTCACAGTTGTTAAAGTGTAGTAAAATGTAGTCAATGATAATATTATTTTTATTATCATATGATGATGGCTTTATATAATCAGTAGCTGCTTATCTAAATTATGTTTATTATATTGTTATTAAATGATCTCTATATTTTATATTTCAGTTTTTTGATTAATGGATCAATGATTTTTAAGCCATATTGTTTTTTTTGAATATTCAGAAATGTCCTTCATCAAGAAAGATTTTTTTGGATATGGATGATTTGCTGATGGATGATACAGTTACAGGAACTAAATATATATATTTTTTTTACTATTTACACAAAACAAAACAGAGAAGCTTTTACTTTTAGACCGTGTGTTTTATACAATCATGATTATTACTATTAATTGGTAGAAAGAGAATTGTGTATTAAATGATAAAAATGTCGGTTTTGAAGTAATTTTTTTTCTAGTCAATATCTATAATTATTGTTCTATAATTATTACATTTTACATACAAGATTATTTTTATTTATTACTCTCACAACAAAATATATAAATAGCATTTAATTGGTAAAAATCACATTACCTAAATCAGGCATTCAAATAATTCTTCTTCTTCCATAATAAAATTATTATTTCATAATTTAATCTCTCTCTCTCTCTCTCTTCAACTCTTGTGTTAGAGAGAGAGAAAGATAGAGAGAGAGAGAGAGAGAGAGAGAGAGAGAGAGAGAGAGAGAGAGA
>CAIGQZ010032280.1:5144743-5164874 GCA_903798205.1 Danio tinwini
TGGTCTTCTTATGCTGGTGTAGCTCATCTGCTTCAATGTTTGATGAGCTGTATGTACAGAGATGCTCTTCCACAGGTTTTGAAAACCGTGGTTATTTTAGCTACTCTTCTTGACTTTCTTTCAGCTTGAGCTCAGTCTATACTCCTCAGACTCCTGCCATCATTATTTTGGTAACCAAAATCCTCTCTGTGTGAAAGCATTTTGCCAAGACCAACTATGCCATGTTCAAAGTCACTTTTATCAACTTTGCTCCCTATTTTTGTTTGAACTTCCGCAGATTGTGTTATCTACAGTACCTACACACATGATTGATGAGGTATTTACATTAACCAGCTATTGGTGAGGAATCTACAACACTGTTAAAAAGTGTCAACCATGAAGAAAATATAGTAAACATGTAATATACATAAATAAGCTTTTACATTATGACCACCCACCTAATAACCTGCAGGATGTACTTAATCCCTCAAAACTGTATGCATGCAGTGAGGTTGGGACAGGTCTACTGGAATACTAATGTCAACAGATACTTCAGTACCCATACATTGTGGAGTTGTGGTGATAGAGCGAACCTGGTTTTCAAAGTTTCAAACTCAATTTGGTTCATGTGAGGTCAATTTGGAGGCCAAGGCATTAATATAAATTCCCCCACTCCTTGAAAGGAACACAGTAGCCATGAGTTGGAGCACTAGGTCCACAATGATGTCTAAATACATGACAGTTGTCAGGAATTGTCCTTCTGGGATAACGGGTACTAAATTGTCCCAAGAAAACCCCATTAACAACATAATACTGCCACCTCTGGCATGTGTCTGCTTAATTTAGCATCAAGGTGCCCTCTCATGGTAATTGGTGAACAATGTGCAGCACTCTCTGCTCCGCTCCCAGCATCACTGAGCTGTGGGCGACACGCGGCTGGACAACGGTTCATTGTTTGGCCATATGTGCACCACTTTTGCAATATATGCTCTACTACAGCACATGAGCAACCCACAATTTCAGCTGATTCTGAAACTGATGTTCTGAGGTGAAGTGCCATCATGATTTCTCCTTTCTCAATCTCAAATAAATCTCCATATTTTCCTGTTCTAAGACTTTTGTGGGTGGAATATATACTGCTCTAGTTAGGGGTTTCCAGGTCCACTTATTGCTCTAGACCTGGGTTACTCAATATAATTCAGTGGGATGGTCAAAATGCAATGTAATGCACTCCTAAGGCTCCATATTAATGACATAAGCACATAGTGTAAATGGAGTAAGTGCACTTAGGATGCGTCTTAAAGGGCCTTAAAGCCAGCAGACTATCTACAAAATGAGCCAAATCCCCCCATAGTGGAAAAAAAGGCATGGGAAGAGGTATCAATTTTTATATTTCTGTAGGCGATAATAATATTTAACATTCTAAGCAAATTTTTTATTTAATTAATCCATTTAATTTTTTCATATATAAAACTATTTGCTGCTGCACATCCCTGTGTGTGTAATAAGCAACATTTATGCGCATTTGGATCCGCAAATCACTAACGCTTTTAGTTGGCTAGCGGCATGGTCTATTTTATTTCAAAATAGCAAGACACCAACAATGCACTTTAACACACTTTCTGTTTAGGACCACTATGTTCATGGCAGCACAAATGGGCCCAAATGCATTTGCTATTTATACAACATGGCGCACGATGTGAAAATGATAACTACATCTGAAGCTACAAGCTGAAACTAGCAAAAACACTTGTGTTATGTGTGATGACCTAAGTAGACCACAAAGTTTAAAATTTAAGTTTAAGTCAAAATAAAAATGTAAATGAAAATGGACATTAAAAATGCAATTTAAAGTTAACAGAAAAAATGAACACATAGGTGAGTTTCTCCAAATATGAACATTATGACAACCCAGCATTTTAGAGTACACCATAATTATCAATCAACTGTATAACGTTATAACTTGTTTAACTAAATGCAGCTTACAACAATTGATGAGGTGCAACTATGCTTTAAAATGCTGGTAGTTTCAAATCGTTCTTCGGTCAAACCTAACTGTGTGGTTTGGTTTTTAAATGATTTTAAATAACCCAGCGGTTAGGTATGTGCATATTTGACACATTTTTTTGGAGTGTATAATATCTGCTTCCTTTTCTAGAATTTGCTCATGTAATTTTGCAGTATTCTGATAAAACTTGTATAACTTTTCTTAAGTGTTACAATAATTCATGCACTTAACGTTCATTTTTACACTCTTAATTGTCTTTATTAATCATCACAAATCATGAATATTTATACAGAAGGCCAGTTAGACTCACACAGCTTACAAAATAAACATTTATGTGCAGTCCACAAATGTTCCAAAATGGTTTAATAATGGTTATGGTAAAACAAAATAATAAAAGTCTGAATATGGCACTTAAGTGAGACACGTCAATCACTTGGGAAACATAAAGAGGCAAGCAAAACAGAAGAGAAGACGCTGATTCCAGTAGTTTCCATTTTTATTGTAGTCAAAAATGGAAATAAAGATATAAATGACTTCCCTTTCCTGTCCTCTGACTCTTGGTCATGTTTCAAACTTTTACAACCGAGTCCCACTTGCCGTTTAAAAGCCAATTTGCGACAGGCCTGAAAAGAAAAGTCTGCTGTAAGATACAACTATCCACCAAACATAAGAATGGAGTTATTTGGGTAAAACAGAAGTCTCACCTAGATTGAGCTTATCTTTCACAGCCCAGCAGATGCAGTAGTGTTGAAGAAGCTGTTGGAGAAGTTCCTTTTCATCTAAAAACTCAAGACGTTCAATTCTGTGATTGTGAAACAAAGAAAATCACGGCAGAGATTTTAATCTGTATTTTTCCTGGCACAGGCTGTACAGTTAAAAATACACACTTGATTACAACTGTACTTGAGTGTTGGCTTGTGTACCTTGCTACATCTTCCTGAGGAAGCATGCTGTAGACCGTCATCATGTCCAGTGCGTTTACACTTTCCCAGCCTGAAGACAAAAAGCGGTCCTTCTGTGAAAACACACGCCAGGGTTCTCATTGTTTACCACAAGTAATACTTAAAAATACTCATTAATTACTATGAAAAGTATTCTATTTTTATTACTTGAAACAATTGTGAAGTATATAAAGCAAATATACACTCACAAATCTTGTAATTGTTTAGGTGAGGTACTAAAAAAACAAAAACCAATACAACTTCTCTTAATGACAATAATTAATTAATAATTAATGACACTTAGATACCACTAGTCTGTCATCATAAAATTTGAGCATTTTACATGTTTATTTGTACAGTTTTATGCAAAGGTTTGGGCACCCCTGATAATTTTCAGCCTGAAAAGCATAGCCTGCAGTTCTTTTAAATCAGCAAATTAATTTGGATATATTTTATACCCTAGAGAAAAAGGTTTTCAAAACATTTCAGTTCTGACATAACATTTATTTAATCAACAGATGCAATGCAATTTAAATAACAAAGTTGCAAAAAATTTGGGCAAGCCAACAAAACAATGCCATCAATCTTTTGTAAAGCCACCTTTTGCTGAAATAACAGCCTGTAGTAGACACTTTTTATAGTCAAGGATATGTCCCTGAATTCTTGCTGAAGGCATTTTGGACCATTCTTCCTTGCAAAACTTCACCAGTTCAGTCAGGTTTGATGGGTGCAGAGCTTGAACGGGCCTTTTTTAAATTAATCCATAGATTTTCGATAATGTTCAAGTCTGGGAACTGGGATGGCCATTCTAGAACACTGTATCGTGTCTGAGCATGAATTCCTTGGTAGATCTGAAACTGTGCTTTGGGTCATTGTCCTGCTGAAACATCCAACCCTGCTGTAACTTCAGCCTCTTGACTGATTGCTGAAAATTGTTCTTAAGAGTCTGCTGATACTGGATGCAATCCATGAGGCCTTTAACTCTGGCAAGGTTTACCTGTGCTTGCCACACTTCTGCACAGAATGATGGAGCCTCCACCATATTTTACAGTAGGGAGCATGTTCTTCTCCTGGAATGCTGTGTTCTTTTTCTACCATGCAAAGCACCTATGGTTGTGGCATCTGTGCACAGTATATTTTTCCAAAATGAATCTGGCTTGTCCAGATGAGACTTTGCATACCTCAAATGACTCTTCTTGTTGGCAGAACACAGAAAAGGCTTCTTCTGCATCACCTTCCTTTGAGCTGTTCTTTGTGAAGTGCGCTGGACTGTGGACTGATGTACAATGACATTATCAGCAGCAAGATGTTCCTGGAGCTCTTTGGAGTTGGTCTGTGGTTTGTCTATGACCATTCTAACCATTTTTCGCCTTTGCCTTTTAGATATTCTTCTTCGCCTACCATATCTTTCCTTCACAAGAACTGTTCCTGTGGCCTTCCATTTTCTAACTATATTTCTGACTGTGGAGATAGAGACTTTAAACCTTTGTGATAGCTTTTTGCATCCTACTCCTAAGCCATGTTGGTTAATAATGCTAGTTTTTAAGTCATTAGGAAGTTCTTTTAAGGTTCCCATGTTGCTATCTTCTGGTTCACAAAAGGGAGAAGCACAACTAGCAATCAGCTATCCTAAATATACTTTTTCGTTATTGGTTGCACATGTGTTACGATTGTTAAGGTTCACTGAGTCACTCAAATAAATTTTGTGTTGTAATCATTGAGGTCATGATTTGCACTAATTAAATAATTACTTTGTATAGTTTTTATTTTACATTTTTCAGGTGAGCCTTCCTCAGTGTTTGATTAATAATCCTTTTTCATGATTGGTTCCACCTCTGTTAGGATTGTTGAGGTTCACTGAATCAATTTTGTGTTGTAAGCAATCAGCATTAAGTGACTACAGATTTTGAAATCCGCACAAAAGACCCAAACTTTTGCATAACCTATTTTTCCGTTTCAAATTAATTTCACACATCTCAATACTGCTACACTACGTATTTCTGTCTGAAAAACATGACATTATATAGCTTCTTCTAGAAATTGAATGGCATTTCACATCTTTTCTTATAAAGAAAGAGCACATTACTATGCAGCCACAGAGGGGTGCCCAAATTATTGCATAAAACTGTACGTATAGTCAACACATTTCACTAGGTATTTAAAAAGAGTAAACCACATGTACTGTAGATGTTTTTGAATTTGGGAATTCTTTTTCTTTAAAACATTAATCATTATTTTATAATTTTATGTGAGGAGAACCACTGATCTATACATATGTACATCAATCATCATCTACTGTACATGTTTTAAATCTGAAAAAAAAATAATGGATGCTTTTAATGTGGTGCAACAAATATATTAACTTTCCCTGAATTTTGATCCTATAATTATTAGGATTCCAGCTAAATCTGTAAATGGTTAGAAATCATAGTTGAAGTTTGATGATAAAAAACTAAAACTAAAGAACAGACCTAAATGGGTTTTGAACTGTGGTGAATATTAATAAACACTCTTAAAGCATGTTGTTTATAGTTACATCATTACACCTAATACATTAAATAAATCAACTAAATGAACAAACTATAACATGATTATAAATGTTCACTTCTCTTCTGAAAACAGACTCAGCCTGAATTTCACATTATGTAAAATCATGCTGAGAAGATATCCTGAGGTGTCTACGGAGGTCACAATGGTGTAACCTTGAGAGACTTGCGCTGATAATGCTTTTGTGAGACTGAAGTGTTGGCGTTGACCACAGTAAACAATGACTTGAGCTTAACTGCGCTGTTTTCCTGAGTCTTGATCACCCATTGTATGCTGAGCAGGAAAACAATTTTGAATTCCAAGTACAACCCTGTGTAATGTTTTGATTGTACATAGCAAGACACCATTTCACTGTACGCAACAGAACAATCACCTTTCGAAGAGCCTGGCGGTTCCTCGTCATTAATGGACATTACAAATACAGAGCAAAAAAAGTTCATGCTCATTCAAAATGGACAAATTTCTTACTTGAAAGTCGAGGGACTGACAGAGATCTACTCCAGCCAGATTGCACTGCGGTCTCTGCAGATTCTCAATCATGATGTGCCCAAAGCGATCGTTCATGTTCACAATTGTTAAGGTTCACTAAGTCACTCAAATCAATTTTGTGTTGTAATCAATCAACATTAAGTATAACAGATTTCAAAATCCATATAAAAGAGAGGGTGTCCAAACTTTTGCATAGCCTATTTTTCAGTTTCAGTTTAATTTCACACATCTCAATATTGCTACACTATGTATTTCTGTCTGAAAAACATGACTATCTAACTTTCTCCAGAAAGCGAATGGAATTTCAATACGATCTCTCTTAATGAAAGAGCATGTTACTATGCAGCCACAGAGGGGTGCCCAAACTTTTGCATAAAACTGTATGTACAGTCAACACATTTCACTAGGTATTAAAAAAAAAGCAAACCACATGTCCTATAGATGTTTTTGAATTAGGGAATTCTTTTTCTTTAAACATTAATCATTATTTCATAATTTTACATGAGGAGAACCACTGATCTATTGTTCCTCCTCATTAATGGACATTACGAATACAGAGCAATAAAAGTTAATGCTCAATCAAAATGGACAAATTTCCTACTTGAGAGTCGAGGGACTGACAGAACTCCACTCCAGCCAGATTGCACTGCCGTCTCTGCAGATTCTCAATCATGATGTGCCCAAAGCGATCGTTCATGTTCACCTGAAAAAAACGTGAACAGTTAGCAGAGCAGACAAAAATAACTTTTTGCTATCTTGTATGCTAAACTAGAGTATATAAAAGGTGTGTGATGAAAATTTTGTCATAAGCACAGTTCACCCTCAGTATGTGCAGTGTGTACAATGATTTTTCATTTTTTTTGTCCACAAGATAGCAGTAACTTGTTTCACAGACAGATTAAAACAACAATTAACCAGAGATAGACTGCATACAAAATTTGAATAATAATAATAATAGTAATAATAATACATTTTATTTAAAGTGCACTTTTCTCAGACACGCTACAAAGCATACAAGGCAAACAGTAACAAACCAGAACAATAAAAAAACAGTAAAAACACCACAATAAGACAATAAAATATGAACAATAAAATTGAACGATTAAATTGACAAAAATTATCAATCTAATTAAAAGCAACGGTAAAAAGGCAAGTCTTGAGAAGTTTCTTAAAATAGTCCAGAGAAGCAGCATTCCTGATGCTGATGGGTAGACCAATCTGTAGCTTAGGTGCACTGTACGAAAAAGCTCCACCACCCGTGGTCTTAAGTTTACAGCGTGGCTGATACAGGGTAAGTCCAGATGCAGAACGAAGACTGCGGGTGGGAGAGTTAAAATCAATACGTGACTTAACAGGAAGCCAGTGAAGTTGCTAAATTACAGGGGTGATATGTCATAATTATGATTGCATAAAAAAATCAGTAGTAAGTGCACTTCAGCACATATGGACATCACTTGTTTCTTGGGGGCTGTTCACACAGAATGCATTTTCCTTCTCCAATGCACTACTTTTCTATTGTTTTTGAATGTAAATACTTACTTGATGGACGTGTGACAGTTACCTTTTCAAACACTTCAAAAGTCTTCAACTTTCACATGCAGTGCAGCTCATCACTGTCAGTTCCACAGCAATGAATCAATCAGAAGAAATCGGAGGCAGGCTTACAGTAGTTGCCAGTTTCTGTTTACAGGCGTTCAATGGCTGTGTCCAGATACCCTCATGTATTTGTGCTTTTTTTTTTTTCAAAAGTCCAAAGCGCATTCGGTGGGAACAAGACACTGTTCTGCTTTTCTTCAGTTTTTTCTAGTTCATTGACTGTAATGTTTCTTATCAATGACTTTGTCGGCAAGGATTTTGCTGAGATTTTCAATCAGGTTTAGATCAGGACTCAAGGTTGCCATTTAATTCATTCATTAATTTTCCTTCGGCTAAGTCTCTATTTCAGAGGTTGCCATTGCAGAATGAACCACCAACTATTCCAGCACATGTTTTTACTCAGTGGATGGCATTCCAGCCGCACGCCATTACTGGGAAACACCCATACACGCTCAACTCACCTATTTACACACACACACTCATAAACTACTGCCAATTTAGTTTATTCAATTCACCTATAGTGCATGTCTTTAGACTGCAGGAGAAACTGGAACACCCGGAGGAAACCCACACAAACATGGGGAGAACATGCAAACTCCACACAGAAATGGCCCAGCCGGGACTCAATCCAGCGACCTTCTTGCCGTGAGGTAACAGTGCTAACCACTGAGCACCCGTGCAATTTAATTACTTAAATTAAAGTTTTCAGCTTCAAGAAGCTGCTGAAAAATTGCTGGCTGACTGAGCGATGAATACAGGGAAGGAACCGGATGTTGCAGAAAGAGCTACTGATAAACATTTGCTCTCACTCTGTCATGTATCTGTACTGTACGTGACAAAACTCCTGCTGCAGACTGACAGACACCACCAAACCATGACACTTTATCTCAACTTTTACTGGCTTATTTACACTTTGGGTTTAGTCTTTCCCCAGTGTGAAAGACTGATTAACATAATGTTTCTCATTGGATCCAGAAACCTTTAACACATAGCGCTGTAGTGATAGTCAATTTCAGCTGCAGTGTTGAACCGATTACCCAATGAGAATCTCCACATTATCTTGTCCTTTTCTACATTTATCTTTTTTGGGCACCCAGCCTTTTTTGGGGTAATTGAACGAGTGTGAGACATTGTAAATAAGCCATATTCTAGAAATCACAGGTTTGCAATGACCAACTTTTCTTTCTATGGCTAAAAGGCTTTTCTCTTTGGTCTTTATCTGGATGACCTTCTGTCGGAGGGTTTAAGTCTCTTTAGAAAGGCTCCCCATCTTGCAAACTGTAAAGTTAAGCTGCTGGTTAAAAGTGTTGTATGTAAGTTTTTGACTCTTCTAAAGCATAAAAATACCATAATATGTTTGCAGATATTTAAGAAACATGCCAAGTGAACATACTTGTTTATCTGAAAAACAATGCTGAAGTCAGATATTCTGCTTTGAAAATGTGAGTTTAAGTGCCGGAACGGCTGCCTTTGTTTTGGCTCTTTTAACACACCCAATGCCACTTTCACACATTTCTTTATATTTATATATACTTTAAATTTTATATAGCCACTTATATTTCAGCACTCCGGGTTGCCTTGTTGGAAAACTGCAACTAATTATTAACTAACTAATTAACTAACTAACTAATTATTGAAAAAATATTTTGAAATATTTCATTCAAAAATTCAGAAGGCACTCAAAGCATGTGCCCGCGACCAAAATGCGACCTCCGGAGGACAGAAGCAGACTCCAAAATGAGACGCAGATTCAGAGTTCCATATGAGGTGGTTATTAATTAGTAAATAATATAAATATTATGAACGTAAACATTAGGTGAACAGGTTACATTGTAACCCCACAACATGCTATGTGAGGAGATTTGCAATAATAAGCAATCTGGCTGTTTGCACCAGAAGAAACATGACAGAAATTTAAATACAGCCATTTAAAAGGACAGAATATGCACTCACTCACGAAACGGTAAGGTTTGTAATCTAATTAATACATATCAAACCACTTTAACATTATTAAATGTAGATGCTGAATCACTGATATGTGTGGGTTTGCGTTACACAGTTCTAAAGTTCAATTTTAAATGGTTTATTTTATTTTCAAGATCTGAGGTGAACTATCTGCTGCAGCTTTCAGTAGTATGGCAATACATGTCATGTAAAATGGCATTCAAACTCACATTGTTAGCATTTAACACTGAATAAAGCACATGAGGTGTACCCGAGGTGATCATTGTCATAGTTTTCTGTTGTTCACCTGTGAGAAATAGAAGCAGTTTCTAATATATCAATTTGAAGTGTTAGTTAAAACAAAAACTCCTTTTAATATGAAAATATTTCTTCTACCCTGTGCCGTTTCTTTTATATAGAACACGATTTTAATCAGCCTTTAGGCTCGATTGTCAGGCTCGCTTCTGTTGGTCCTTAATCTGGCAACCTGCGCTTGTGTTTATTTTGATCCAGGAATGCAATACCTAATTCAACCACTGGGTGTCAAACTTGCATATGACACCTTTAAATAGAGTTTTATGTGCCAGATTAACACCGATAAATGTGAGGAAAGTGTTCAGTAATTCTGATCAAAGTTATTTTTTAGTTCTCATTTTTTATACTGTGTTTTCAAATAAATGCAACTCATAAAATATAGTTTTAGTTTCACTTCTGTTAGAAAAACTTTGAATAATACTGTGACCTCAAAAGGTTATTAAAGTGTCTCTAATTTTCTTCTCCACTGTACAATAGTAGGCCAAATACAGTAAGAAGAGCAATAATTCACCAAACTCATAAGCAAAAAGCATTTGGATGATTTTGAATCAAAAGGATACCCAAAAATAATAATATGAATAATATATTGTTTGTCAGTAACACACATCACTGAATATCCCTATATTCAACCTCAGATTATCATAAGTGTTCCATATGAAGTGTTGAAGTCTACTGAGTGGTGTGACAGTCAGTCTCTGTTTGTGGAGACCATAGAAATGAATGAAAAGGGGTGTGTGTCTAAGTCTGAGTTTAAGCATGCTATTAAAACCAGTACTATTTGATAGCTTTAGTGTTAAACTGAAGTGAATGTTGAGCTATAATGAAGCCAATTAACATAATTAACTTACCTGTTCATAGTTAATAAACATGGCCGTGGGAAAGGTTTCTGCAATCCAGTGCACTAGTCTGGACGACTGTTCAGGGCTCATGTACACCAGCACACATTCAGACAGAAAGAGCGTGGGCAATCTGGGTGGAAAGAAGCAGGAATGCTGGGATAAAAGAATGTTAATGGCATAATCCTTCAGCTCATATCAATGGTGGGGAAGTGTTCCTTTACAACACCCATCCTATGATTAAGCTTCCTCTTGATACAGGCTAAAATAACCCATGAACTACGGGTAGCAGTTTGAAGTGTGGTGACATTAAAGGACTCTAAACAATAAACTAACCAAGAA
Organism: Danio tinwini; assembly: GCA_903798205.1. Taxonomy (NCBI): domain Eukaryota; kingdom Metazoa; phylum Chordata; class Actinopteri; order Cypriniformes; family Danionidae; genus Danio; species Danio tinwini. The sequence goes on from CAIGQZ010032280.1 coordinate 5,155,741, forward strand.
CAACTTGTACTTGTATGCTATTTATTAGTCTAGCTTAAAGTGTCTAGAGCAGTGGTTCTCAAACTTTTCTCATCAAGTACCATCTCAGAAAAAATTCTCTCTCAAAGTACCACCATAATGACGAGGCACATTAATTCCTATTATTAAGAATATTTATTATTTTCAGCCACTTTAAATATTATAAATAGTTTGAACATTAACACAGTACTGTGCTTATAGGTAAGAGAAAAACTAACAAAATAAAAAGACAACGTTTAAAATGTGCTTTTAAAAGTTAATTAAAAATAGTAGGCTACTGTTCCTAAAGTAAAAAGAAAACTGCTATATTTAAATGTAAAGTATTAACAAATAGTAACCTATATATCAAAATCTGAAAATGTAGCTTGGGCCTCATAAATATAAGCTATATGTCATCATATTCATATATAAACCATTTTTGATCAATTTAGAAATATGTTGCATGTACACATGACATATTTGTATATCTTTGAAATCTAAACATTAACTTGTATTTAAAAATAAATGATTTGTAATTACATATTTAAATTAGAAATCTAATTTAAATTAGATCTGCTTGCTGTACAGTACGTGTGTCAGAAAAGTGAGTGATTATATGCAGAAATGCACTGCTTGACCAATTCATACGTGATTTATCCATTTATACGTGCCAAATTTTTGTGATTTGAGATCTCGTCTTAAGTGGACCGTGGAGTTTGTGTTACTTGCACACAGAGACTAACTTTAATTTAGCTATATTCTAGCTCCAAGCTTCAAACAAGTCAAAGTTGCTTGAGTCTATGTTTTGTGTCCTGCGACATTTGAATCACATGCATATAAATTAGCCTAAATCTAGGTAACAAATTCGAAAGTCATGCTGCTTTACAAAACAAATAACTTTATATATCAAAAACATGCATTATTTTACACAACTACGAACACACATTTAACACATTTGTGATAATTATTTTACCAATGATGCAGCATGGGAAAATTCCTGAGTTTGCAGTCGAACTGAAATGCCAACCCAACAGCACTGGTCTGCAAAAGCTCATCTCTGGTGTGTATCTCCTCTGCAAGCGCCGCGGCTGTGTGCCTCTATCTCTGCACCAAAGCAGGTTGATTTTTAGCATCTGATGACAGGATGAACTAAGTAAACATTTTACGCACACTGATGTTATTGTATGCTTCAGGGAACAGCCAGTGCTGATCACTAAATCGTTTATGTTAAAGAGTTAAAAGTTATTTTTTCATTTTTTTTTCCTTTCATTATTTAGTATTTCTCCGCATACCACTAGAAGGACGCCTGCGTACCACTAGTGATACACCTACCACAGTTTGAGAACCACTGGTCTAGAGCATTTGTATTAATTGTTTAACAGTAATGTACCATAAAAAAAAATCAGCAGTGAATAATAGTATACAGTATTTACAAATTTACATAATATACAAACGTTTTGGGTGAAAATATCTAAAAAATGACAATAAAACATTTATGTTAAGATAGACTTCAATTTTAAACTAGAAAAATAAAGTTTATAGTGGCTTGAGAAAGCCAAGTCTGAAAGTCTGAAGTAGTTTTAAAGTTAAAATAATTGAAGAAGTTTTTAAGAGGTTTGAAACAGTCAGCATAGAAAGATAACTACATCAATGTTAGCATGATTCTAGTATAGATTGGCATGTTTCTTGCTAGGTGGTTGATAGGGTGTTCTGTGTGGTTGCTAAGGTGTTGCTAGGTGGTTGCTAGGGTGTTTTGAGTGGTTGCTAAGGCGTTGCTGGGCTGTTCTGAGTTGTTGTTTAGGTGTTGCTAGGCGGTTGCTATCGGGTTCTGAGTTGTTGCTAGGCCATTGCTAGTGTTTTGACTGGTTGTTAAGGTGTTGCTAGGCGGTTGATAAGGTGTTCTGAGTGGTTGCTAGGCAATTGCTAAGGTGTTGCTAGGGTGTTCCAGGTAGTTGTTAAGGTGTTGCTAGGTGGTTGCTAAGGAGTTGCTATGTAGTTGCTAGGGTGTTCTGAGTAGTTGTTAAGGTGTTGCTAGGGTGTTTTATTTGGTTGCTAAGGCATTGCTAGGCAGTTGCTAGGGTGTTCTGAGTGGTTACTAAGGTGTTGCTATGCTGTTGCTAAGGTGTTCTGAGTGGTTGCTAAGGGGTTGCTAGGCAGTTGCTAGGGTGTTCTGAGTGGTTGCTAAGACGTTGCTAGCCGGCTGCTAAGGTGTTCTAGGTTGTTGCTAAGATGTTGTTAGGTGGTTGCTAGGCGGTTGCTAAGGTGTTGCTAGGTAGTTACTAGGGTGTTCTAGGGGGTTGCTAAGTGGCTGCTAGAGTGTTTTGAGTGGTTGCTAAGGCGTTGCTAGGTGGTTGCTAAGGTGTTCTGAATGTTAGCTAGGTGGCTGCTAAGGCATTCTGAGTGGTTGCTAGGTGGTTGCTAGGGTGTTGTAGGTGGTTGTTAAAGCATTGTTAGGCATTAGCTAATGTTTTCTGAGTGGTCGCTAGGCTGTGTTAGGTGGTTGATAAGATGTTGCTAGGCGGTTGCTAAGATGTTCTAAGTGATTGCAAAGGTGTTGCTAGGTGGTTGCTAAGATGTTGTGAGTGGTTTCTAGGCAAAGGCTATATGCAGGAATCCTAAAGGAAATTTCAATACCTTTTTAAGACTTTTTAAAGACCTCAGAATATTTTAAGACCTCGTTGCCACTTCAAGCTCTAATCAGTATCAAACCTTTAACTTAATAAACAGTCGTAGTTAAATAAATGAATGGAGCACAACCATGCAACAGAACTCAGATAAGTTCAGGAAAAACAAACCTTGAAAGAATAAATTGTGTGGTTGTTTTTAGAGACAGGCTTCAGCCACTGTTTAAACACGTCTTTCTCTGTCTTTCTACGTCATTTTGCCATTTGTTTTGCTCTATGGCAGGGCTATTCAGTTAGTTTGTCATGGGGGCCAGTTCATGAAAAGCATCCCAAATGAGGGGCTGGAGAGATATGACTTGCAATATAAGTGATGACACAACAGCATATGAGAGCCCATATGTTGTATTTTTGCTTCTTAAGACACCCACGTTGTATTTTTCTACATTAAAATGTTAATAAACTGTATTGTATTTTGAAACTACATAATATCAGTACATTGTACAATGTGGCTTTTTTTTACAAACATATTTAAATGTTGGATTTTAAAGCACAACAAAAACAGTGCATTGCTTAAGTAGGCTTCTTCTACATTCAGGCACATTCTTATGTTATGTTTTGAACTGCATAACAATTAGGGATCAAATTCCCTTTAAGGCAAGTCATTTCACTCTGTGGCCATTTTTGAAACGCCTCTCGGTCAGTATGCTTGGGCATTTTGTTTGAATGGAGAAACATCAAATTCTTTAAAACTGCTTGCAAAGCTTACGGTTACATTACATATTAGGAATCACCAATATAATTAAACAACAACTCTCTCTTTAGTTTAATTTCTAAACGTCCAAATTACACAAAATCTACAGAAACTCACGTCTGGTTCGAGCCCCTCTCCCAGAGGATCGTCAGTTGTTTTTATCATCTACATTCTTACATAATCATTTTAATAATTCATAATAGTTTGTCTAACATATCTTTTGTTTACATTGCACTGAAAGCCAGGCACAACTCTCACCGCTACAGCATGAAATGTTTTCTACTCTGTGTATGGAAGGCGCGAGCGCACCGCTCCGTTTGTGTACGCATATTTGCACATATTGAAAATAACGAACTTGCACGTGGAAAAGACGTGATATGTGAACGGCCCGCTGCAACAGTTAATCCAGTGTTCGTGCGTATTAGCCTGGTTGTAGCTATAAGCTCGAAACTTTAAACTAGAGCAAAGGTGGCATCGTTCTGTGCAACAGAAACGCGATGTTGAGAAGCCTTTAAGATAAGTATCCAAATGTTTTCGGCTGCTCGTGTCACTCACTCATTTAATGTCAGGTGACTCACTCGCAGCCTTTAACTGCAACTTGTGCTGTATTGAACAGACGCACATCACTTCATAACTATAGTGACCATTTTTCGACTAAACTAAATTTATTTTTGGTGTCTTGGTCACACTATTTGGAGGGCAATAACAAATTGAATTGGCATGTTGTAAGTATGTCCAATGTAAAGTAAATGGCAGTTTTTTTACAATGGAAGTCTATTGGACAGTTGCTAAGGCGCCATAAGTGGTTTCTAGGGTGTGGCTAGTAAGTTGAGTTAAATGAGGTGCAAAGTTATGATGAGGTCAGAGAGTTTGGTCCAGTGTTAGGTCAATGGGACTTTTCTGAATTTTCCAGATCAGTTTTCGGAAAACTTTAAGTCGGATCAGTTGAAAAAGATATAGCAACTTAATTCAGTATAGTTTGGAGTTTGGTGGTTGTAGAAGACGACTCAAGAATAATAAGTTTGTGTAGTATAACAGTATGTTGGCTTTCTCAAGCCACCATAATAAATCAAGTTTTTTACTATTTAATATTTTTTAAATTAATTATCATTTCACAAAAAATAAAATAAAATCAAACATCACAACTATATTGAACATAAAAAAATAAACATTTGTTGTGCAGCAAATCAGCATTTTTATTTTATTTCTTTGGAATTATTTGACATTGAATATAAGATCAATGGTGAATTCATGGATATTTCAGTTACGCTATCACAAATTTATTATATTTTAAAATATTTTAATTTGTAATAATATTTTACAAAATTACTACTGTATTAGTCTAAATTAATTTTTGTTTTGTTTTATGAACAACAAAATATACCATATATCACAATATATTCTATAAACTGTAAACAAAAATAATAATAATATATATATATATATATATATATATATATATATATATATATATATATTTATATATTTATATCAATAATTTTGATTGTTAATTGTTGCTAAATTATATTTTAGATTTCTGATCAAAATTACATCTCTTTTAGAAAAACTGACTCAAGAAGAGCTTTTTTTTTTGCTGAGAATGTTACAATTTGTTCTCCCCATGAATTGAAACAAAACAAGAAGTTTGTTCCTGGAGACTGAACATTACGGTAATATCTGGACGCACACAGCAGGAAATCATGTTTTTGGAAGAGCACTTTGCGTGCAGCGACAATAGATTTTCCTGACTTTTTTTGTATTTAGCATTTGAGCGACTGATGGGATTTGCAGACAAGCTGGTAAGCGTTAAGACGCCACGTTAGGGTGGACTGAACAGGAAGTCGCAAAAGAAAGCAAAACAAAACAAAAAAAAATAGACTCAAGGTGAGAGGCCTTGAAAAAGATGCCATTGATGTCATACACCTTCTAGAACGGTAGCTTCCTTCGGGTCTCATCAGTTCACATCAAAGAAAAGTGCACTTATTGACGCATCTGAGGAACTACTAAATGCTCCCATGTGTACTATTGTTATCAGGGGCATCAACAGAGATGCACGAAAACAAAACAACAGATGCTTACAATTCCTACTGGGATACCTAACAGGATGGATCAACCCTGTCTAGGATGCTCAAAATTATAAAGTTAACTTTCTAGTACATCAAAAATTAGGCCTCAAATGCAATAGTTTTTTTTACACAAAATTCTACCAATGGTTAAATATAGACAATATACAGCTCACATGTAACTGGGGGGACAACTTGTGCCAATTTGTGCATAGACTGGTCGCTCTATGAAGTCGGTAAGAGTAGTTCTTGTGCTTATTGCCATATCAGCTTCTCTGGCTATTTTATATTAATATTTATAAAACAATTTTTATATCCCTTGTGTGCTGTTGGGGAGGATTTCATGCATGGGGTAATTTTGAGTCTTAATTTTGCCACAACTTTCCCTGTTTCAGCAAATGGAATGATTTTTGGTGACAAATGTTATGTTGACACATTTTGGGAAAATGTTTTGGATTTGTATTTTTTGCTCTCAGAACCTAGTAAACATGGTACGTGTATTTAAAATACATGGTAAGTGTATTTATAAAAGGCACAAACTTGTTTGCAGGCCTATCTAAAGAGTTAATGCTGCCAACTGATGACCCAACAAGAAAAACCACCAACAATCAAGACTGCATGATTATATGATGTCATGGTTTTGCAATCAAAAAATGTCATTATAATGGAAGTCAATAGGGCCAAAAACAAAAATAAAGAGTGGTCAGTTTGATGAGTTAAAAAGTATATAACAATAAAAAAAGACATAAACAACCATAAATAAAACATAAAATAAGAAATCAAATCTAAAACAGTTTAAGATTTACTTTGGATAAACTTTCTACCATTTTTGAAAAATTTACATTAAGAAACAATTCTCTTAAAGTCTCTCCAGATAACAATCTTTATATTTAAGTTTATGTTTGATATAGCAATATTGGTTGATATTGCAATATTGACAAATTTGTAAGAGAAATATAGAGGAGATGGCTTCTTATACTTTGGAAACGCACCCATGGTACTTTGATTTCAATAAAATTATTGGTTTACGCAGTGCCAAAGAAAGAAAAGAAGAACAGTAAGCATATTTGCATTGATTTGACCATTTTCTGTTGATCCCTGTTGATTCTCAGACATCATGATTGGTCAATTTTATACAGTGCCTGCATGTTATTGGTCAAACTACTTTTTAATCATTCGGGGTTCGCACTATATACAAATTCCCTGACTTTTAATGACTTAAAAACTGAATTTCCATTTAAGAGTGGTGAGGTCATTAAAGACAAAAATGCATTGAGACTTATGGTCTCATTCACTTCCATTTATTTTTAGCAATACAAAAGAACTTATGCTGTTTAATGTTCAATATTGATCTATTATCCCTCTTTTTTACAAGAACTAAAAAAAGTCTGTGATATCCCTACACTATTAGAAAAAAGGAACACGGTGATACAAATAATGTTCCTTGAGAAACAGTTTTGTACCTTTGTAAAAGTTGTACCTTATATGGTACAGAAAAGGCCTCTTATGATACTGTTCTGTGCATTTTATGGTACAATTGAAATAAAGGTACACAATTGTTCTCATAAAAAGGTACATAAGTGTTGGACAACTCTATCTTTATTACAATATTTATGAAATTAAATATTGGTGGAAGATGGAAAGGCAAAGTAATTTTATGCATATTTTACATATTAAAACCTGAATCATCATTTAAAAGTACATAAAGATACATATAAACATTAATTATTAAGTTTTATAATGGAATATTACAAAACAACTGGAAAAACATAAAACTATAGGTATTGTAAACTAAACATTTAAGTCATTTTAAATAAATGTTTGGTAAGCATTTTTGACACTTTTAAGGTACAAAGTGTCTTGTCACTGTAGCGGTACCTTCATGGATCAGATTTGTACTTTTGATGAAGGTACAATATTGTATCTGCAGATTTTAAAAAACAAAGATACATTTTGGTTTCCTATGGTACACATGTCTTATGTACTTAAAGGTACACCTCTAACCTCTCACCTACAATTCTGTCCCATAAAAAGGTACTGCCCCAGTGACAAGTGTCTGTACATTCTTTGGTACAACATTGTACCATTTTTTACGCACAAAATAGCACACAATTTTTTTTATAACTCTTTGAAATTGCCTCTTTTAGGCTTTGATTCACATTTTGCCGTATTGGTAATTGTGGCTTTAAATTCAAGTGAGATCCCAGTGCTCTTTTTTAAAAGAGGGCGGAGCTACAAAAGCCAATGTGTTAGCATAGCGGCTGATTCAAAACAGGTCTCAGAAGGAGGCCGGTGTTCATTTGTGCAGTTTTAAAATTCAACATTTATAAATCCTGTTAGTCGCTAATCTTCAGCAGGTACGGTGAAAACTCTGATGTCGCTCAGGGCTGTTTATGCTAATAGGGGAGAGATTGTCACAATTGGGCAGGGCTTTCCCCCACTGATGACATGTAAAATAAGGTAATGTTAATTAAAGTGTTCCTGTACACTGTTTTTATCAAGTGTGATGATAAAAAAAAAACATTAGATTTACCATTTACCATCTGACTTTTTCCAGATTAAATCTGTAAAAAACTGAATGACTAGAGGTGCAGCTAGAGCTGATTGTATTATTTTACTAAAAAAAAATATTTTGGAATTTGATACCACAGTCTGTTACATAATGTGTATCTTTTAAGCCATTTAAGTATAATTTTAAGAAATGTCTTCTTAATAATTAACACTGTGAAAACTAGGCTTTTTGATATTGTTGTTTTGGTTGTTTTCTTTGGTTTATTTGAGTATTGTTTTTTTTATTGGCATGGCCTTTAACATCTGGCTAAGGGACCACCAACGAAAACTCTTTTTTGGGTTAATTTGGGTACATTTATGTTCTTGGGGAACGTTGATTAATGTACACTATCCTTTATTGTGAAAAATAAATTAACTCAGGCTTAGTGGGTGGCTATATAGTTGACTAACTATAAGAAAAGGCAAAACATGTGAAAAAAAATATAGAATTTGATGAACGAATGTGAAATTTGAAATGACAAACAAAAATCCATGATATCCCATGACCTGAAAAATAAATATAAATTACTCTAAACAATACCTTTTGCAGGTGTGCAATCTACAAAAACAAATATAAAATCCTGGCCAGGACGTGTCCCATGAAAGTGGCACATATGATCACCCTACATGTGACAGAAGCAACAATTAAACGTTTGAACTTTTCTGAAAGACAAATCTGCCAATCACACAATAAAGATAAGAGAGGCTCATCCTGATGTTGCAACTGTATCTCCCTTGATAGCTTTGTTGATAAACCATCACAAAACAATTTTAAAGTGCAATAGAAAGACCAAAAGAGTGCTCCATTTACATTTAACCCAGCCAGGGTTGTAGTTTAACAGTACGTACTCTGAATTTATCTGGAACTTTTTTAGCTTGTCCTCTAAAGCAGGGATGTCTCTGAGATCAGCACCGATAATACAGTATCTGTCAGAGTCCAAACTATGACCATCTGTCAAAAAGACAAAGTCGAACAGGTGAGAGGTTACATTGAAAATATCAGCAAACAACAATAAAGTAACGTATAAGTAATAATGTTTGATTTTCAATACCTAGAAGAAGCGAATCAGTGGAGTGAGTCTCAATCAGGGGTTTTGACAGTGGAGGTTTTGTCCTGTAGATAGATAGATAGATAGATAGATAGATAGA
>CAIGQZ010032280.1:5164884-5201204 GCA_903798205.1 Danio tinwini
AGACAGACAGACAGACAGACAGACAGACAGACAGATCCTTGTGTTAACTATTTACTCAAAAGTGTAATTGAAAACATTTTTATCTCTGATCGCTATCAGATTTTTATCATCAAAGTCATTCATGTTTATAATCAAACAAACAGCTTAAAGTCAGCCATTTAAAAACAGTTCTACACTTGCATGCTGTATGTACGATATACTACTCAAAATTTGGCATCTTTTGTGTAAACCTGAGCGAGTTTGAGTTTAAACAACACCAGCTGGTTACAGGCAACTGTAGAAAAAGGTTGTGAGAAAAGGTCTAGTATTTGACACTTGGTATTCTGTTATCTAACGGAATGAGGGTCTGGATTGTATTGTACAGGTATTACGTAACTCCTTGTGTACACAGCTTGTGTATCTGTAGTCTGTATATCACTTACACACACACATACACACGCCCATGCACATGCGCGCACACACCCCTACTCACTCACTCTCACTAGCACAGTTATCTTATTGGGGACTTCTCATAGCAGGGTTTCTGCAGGCTTCATCAAGTCAAATTTAAGACCTTTTAAGACCATTTTGAATTAAATTTTAGACAGGGATTCTACAGGGTTAACACTAATGAATTTTTCAATGGATTTTTTTCTTTTTCTGCTTGCCACAAATGTAGTTATTTCTTAGCTACATATTTAAATGTGTCATAACAAGAGAATTATATATATTATATAGCTGAATACACTTTTTTCAACATAATATTTATTTTCTTTTTTTTATGACAAGTTTAACATTGTTAAATGTATGTTTATTGTAAAGACAATTACATGTATAATCAAACATTTATATTTGTTAGCTTATGGTCTAAATGGACTGAGTATAAATGCTATTCAACATAATGCATTTCTGTTATAAAAAGTTCTGTAAATAGTTTTTGTATAAAGATCATGTAGTGATATGTTTGCTCTGTTATTATCATGAGGAATTTTGTCATTATTTTTAGTCTTCTTTTCCTAACTAGGGACCTTAACATGGAGAAATTTTGTTTATGATTTTAAGACATTTTAAGGCTTTTTAGGACAACACGGACACCCTGTCATAGACATAATCGTTTTTACACTGCACAAATTGTATATGGAACAAAATCAATGGCAAACTTATTAAAGTAAAAACCATGTTGAATAGCACAAACTGAAAAAAATACACTGAATTAACAAGTGCTTGCATTTTAATGAATTGAATTGCCAGGATTTGTATTTTTAGGTCCTGAAAATTTAACATAGCTGTTTTATTTAAACTGTGACTATTTCAACAAAAACACATTTCAAACACGTTTTAATACTTAGAAAATCAATAATTCATATTTAATTTCCAGATCTTACTTACATAATCTATTAAAAGATGCAATGTATATTTAAAAGGCAATTTTCAGTAAAAAAAACAATCACTTCCATAAATTCAGTGGTTCAAATTTGGCGGGTAAAATTTAACATTATAAATTATAATAATAATAATAAACAGCAATGTAAATTACAGGAGCTAAAAATACAAACCCTTGCAATTCCAGTAATTAAAATGCAAGCACTTGTTAATTTAATGTATTTGTTTTCAGTTTGTGCTATTCAACAAGCTTTTTATATCAATTCTTTTGGCTTTGATTTTGATCCATAATAATGTCTCTCACACATGCAAACTTGTCATACAATATAAACTCCACACAGAAATGACACTTGGTCCAGCCGGGACTCAACCAGTGACTTTCGTCCTGCACTGTAAAAAATGCAGGGTTCCACACAATTCATTCATGTTGTCCCAACACAAATTGATTAAGTTAACTTAACACTTTCAACAAATTTATGTGGATTAAACAAAAAAAATTAAGTTGTCCCAATGAAATCTCAAGAATTGTGTTGTTTAAATTAAGTAGTTTGAACGAGCAAAAAAAAAAATAATAATAATTTTGAGTGTGTGAGGCGCCTTGCACTAAGACACTCTGCTGCCTCAAACGAAACAATATTTTATTTAGGATTGAAAACATAAAGAGGCTAAGGGAATGCAATGCTTATTATTATAATATCATTACGTCTAAAACTATCATGATATTATAATTTGTAAAAATAGCAATTATGGACATACACTGCAAAAAATGCAGTTCCACACAATTCATTAATGTTGTTCCAACACAAATGGATTAAGTTAACTTATATGTATAGACTATCCGGTCACAAAATGCAACAAAAATCCTACACAACTGTAATAGTTTGATTGCGGTGTTTACATGTCTGTATACTGCACTTCAATAATGTGACTAAAATCAGCATACTCCATGTCTTAATTTGATTTTTGTTTAGTTGGAATTTGACCTTAATCTAATTACATTAATCAAAAATTGCTGTTTACATTGCAGACTCTTCATCCGAGTATTGTCTCAATCGTATTAAAATCTGATTATTGGTGTCCATGTAAACATACTCATTGACAAAAAATTGGCAAAATCTAGCCCATAATCATCAGCATGCTGGACGTTTGGTATGATGTGTTTGTGCTGATAAGCTCTTTTAGTTTTCATCAAATGTGGAGCTCTGCATTATGTCCAAAACATCTCTACTTTGAACTTGTCTGTTCAAAAACATTGTTCTAGCAGTCTTTGTTGCTGTTTTTTTCAAATAAAACTTTGCAAACCAGAACAATGTCTGCATTTATATTGCAAGTCTAAATGCACAGATCTGTTTTTTTAACTCAATTTTTTTTTGCCTGACTGCTTACACCCACTTCAGACATGCCTTGTGTCCAATAACCATGCTTACACTTACACTCCTGCCTAAAAATCCTTTCATTGGCTTTCACGACCATCAGCGCAACAATTGACCCTCAAATTTTGAATGGACTTTTGCTTATTCATCTTTATCAAAGTTTGCAAAGTACAACCAACAGCAAGTAATTAAACAAATAAAGTGAAAGCAGCTTTTTAATCATAAAAATGTACATTTCCACATTTCTGCCATGACTCTTGTGGGAAAGACCAAGCAGGAGTGGTGTACATCTCCTGGCTCAACTGACTTCCATCCATTGCAACACACAAATATTTTGACAGTGCGTACAACTCGTGCTTGAAACGGGTGTGAAATGATGACGTTCAATGCAATCCTTCTTGGAAAAATGACGCAACTGACAAGGAGAATCGGATATGAATGTTTATATGTAGGTTGGATGTCCAGATATTGTATATCTGATTTAAAACCATTGGAAATGACTGCGATTAGTCCAATCTGTGTTAGATGCAAGAAAAAAAAACAATTCTGGCAGTGTAAATGCAGGCGATGTTGCTATGTGTTTAGATAGAAGAGGCTTTCTTCTGTCAACCCTTTCAAACATGCCATTTTTGTTTTGCATTTTTTTATTCTCCTGTCAAGAGCTAGCGTCTGCGGTGAAGTTCTTAGCTTGTCTTCCATTTCTCATGATCTGATCTTAGGGGTAAGTTTTGGCCAATCCTAGGAATATTGGTGTCTGTTTTAAATGTCTTATAGTTGTGAACAAATTTACTGTAGAATGGTGAAGAAATCGTATATTGACATGGCTATGATGACCTAGTGGTACTATATTAAAGTGGTTTACGAGGACATGGTTTGTTGTCCAGGTTATCCAAAATGTTTAAAAACATATTTAATAGGGTCTTTTGACATTAATAGTGCCACAGACTTCCTGTGAGGGTTGGATTTAGGAGTAAGCATGTTTAAGTCCCCATAGGACCATACATCTACAGTATGTATCAATATCAATATCACCATCTTTAAAAATCTTTTTTTATATATAAATTATATTGTGCTTTGTGTGGTTAATATTCATATGATTGTGACCAAATTAAAGTTTAACAAAAGGTAATTTATCTTACAGAATTAAACATTTTCTCCAAACCAGCCCGCAAGCTAAAATGATTTTGACAGTTCAACATTGAGTTCAGTCAAATATTGCTGTAAATGAATTACACAATGCTAAATTGTGCATAATGTAATCACTGGGAGAACAGAGACGACTAGCACAAAAATGCAGGAGATCAGCAGTAACAGATAAAAAAAATGAAGCAAAGGCATCAAAGGCAAGTGTGTAAATGGCATCTGGTCTGTCTTTTATCATACAATTCCGCTGAAATGTTCTTCTTCAAACCATTGACTTAACTTCATCTGAACATGCCAGACTGTTGCAATACACATCTTTGGCAAACAGCAGCATTGGGCTTTATAATCAATCATAAACATTTATGTTGAGCTTATAAATGCAAAAGATTTGTTTACACGACCTCAGTGACTAAATACTGCACTTTGGTAAATTCACAGATAAAAAAGTACTGATGCATATTAAACATATATTTCTCAGTTTCTGTGTGATTATAACACTATTTTTTGAAGCTGCTGAAGCCTTCCTAAAATAAAGACATATTGTGGGGCATCTGAAACTGCATTTATACAGGTACAGTATGTGTTACAAAATTAGAATATCAAGTGAAAGTCCACTTATTTCAATAATTTGTTTCATTAAGCAAAACTTAGATGTTATATTAATTCATTACACACAAAGTGAAACATTTCAAGCCTTTATTTGTTTACATTGTAATGATTGTGGATATAAGTAAATCCAGTATTTCACAAAAATTTGAATATCATGACAAAGTTCAATGTTGTAGGCTCCCAATGTCTCAATCTGGTCACCTTATTAACACAAAACACCTGCAAAGGTTTCCTCAGTCTTGAAATGGTCTTTAGTAGTCTTGCTTAGTAGGCCAAAAGAAGAAGACCATCATTCACACCCTCCATAAGAAGGAAAAGTCTGGAGTGCAGCATCACAAAGTATATTAACAAAGTGTGGAGGGGGGAAATGTGTCCAGAAATGGTGCACAAGTGACAGAGATGACTGCAGCCTCGAAAAGATTGTCAAGAAAAGGTGATTCAGAAATCTGGGGGAGCTTCATAAGGAGTGGACTGAGGCTGGTGTCAGTGCATTAAAAAACACCACATACAGAAGTCTGCATGACACTCCTGAACAAAAAACAACATCAGTAGCTTCTGTGTTGAGCTAAGGAGGAAAAAGTACTGGTCCGTTGCCCGGTGGTCCCAAGTCCTCTTTTCAGATAAAAGCCAATTTTGTATTTCATTTGGAAATCAAGATCCCAGAGTCTGGAGGAAGACCAGAGAGGCACAAATGTCTTGCCGCTTATGGCTCGTTTCCACTGAGTGGTACAGTATGGTACGGTTCGGGTCGGTACGGGTCACCTTTATCAGGCTTGCGTTTCCACTACAAAGGGTACCCTTTTGGTGGGCGTCTCTGTTAGAGAGTAATTCCATCATTCCGAGTTCATAATAGTCCAAAAGGTGATGATAAACATGGCAGTTTGTTCATGATTTGTTCATGGCAGATTGTTTATGGCAGATTGTTCAGGTTGCTGAAACTATTTGCTCCAGTGTTTTGTCGGGCTTCTCCTTTTTTCTGCGCTTCACTCTCGCATTTGTCCTTTTCTTTCTGAATGGATCAGATGTCGAAGACGCTTTATTAATTACACACACATTATTATCATCAGCTCAAGAAGTTTGTTATATCAAATCTAGATACGATCGCGAGCTCCCTGGAAAAAGTGAAAAAGTGCTCGCACTTTTAGACTAATAAGACTTAAACAACAACAGGACACGGCAGATTCTTGGCTTTGTGGCTGTTCATCAAGACAACGACAAGGTTTGTTTTGAGCCCGGGTCATCCATGGATCGTTATTATATGCATATAGTTGTCTCGGCTGTGTATTTAAAAACATGGCAGCTCCATTGTTTTGATTCTGGCTAGCTCCACGAGATCGTGACGTATCTCTGTAAACTAATCAGCGTTCAGCTGCCCATGTAGCTCCACCTTTTGGTACCCTTTCTAGTCTTTGGTTCCCTTTCGAAAGGGTGCCAAAAAAATGGTACGGTACGGTTCGGTACGCTTTTGACAGTGGAAACGGCCATAAAAGCGTACCGAACCGTACCACTCAGTGGAAACGGGCCATTAAAGTCCAGTGTGAAGTTTCCACAGTCAGTGATGGTTAGGGGAGCCATGTCATCGGCATGGGTCCATTGTCTTTTATCAAGTCCACAGTCAACGCAGCTCTATACCAGGACGTTTTAGAGCACTTTATGCTTCCTGTTGCCGACAAGCTTTTTGGAGACGATTCCCAGCAGGATTTGGCACCTGCCCACAAAGCCAAAACTACCAGTTCCTGTTTAATAGCTGTGAAATAAATGTACCTGATTGGCCGGCAAACACACAACGTAAACCCCAATAAAAATCTATGGGCTATTGATAGAACAGAGACCCCGAAATGCAGAGGAGCTGAAGGTCAATATCAAAGCAACTTGGGCTACCATAACACCTCAACTGTGTCAAAGGCTGATCGCCTTTATGCCACGCTGCTTTGATGCTGTAATTAGTGCAAAAGGAGACGCAACAAAGTACTGAGGACATAATACAATACATTAACCCACTTTTTAGAAGGCCAACATGTGTTTAAGATCCTTTTTTTATTTGTCACATGAAAAATTCTAATTTTGAAAAATACTGCATTTGTTTTTATATCTTTAATCCATAATCAATAAAATTGAAACAAATAAAGTCTTGACATATTCCGCGTTGTGTACTGAACTAATATATCATACAAGTTACACTTTTTGAAAGAAATTATGGAAATAAATGGACTTTCCCTTAATATTCAAATTTTTGGCATATATCTGTAGTATGTGAAAAACAAGTAGTACTGTATGTCCAAATTCATCTTTGTATTCGAAAACAGAATGCGAGAAGTACCCGGATGATATACTTCCGGCGAGATTCTAAAGAGTGCATTCAATGGACACTTTACTATCCCATAAGGCCAAACTGATTGCAAGTGAAGTGACGCAACTGATGTGAGTATTTCATGTGATCATGCCAAATGGTGGATGTACATCTCATTTCTATTCATACGACTCACATTCATACTATATAGAACATTCTTTTCTAATGGTCATGAAGTTAATTCAAATTTAACACCTACTTGTGTAGTATGTGATTTTGGATGAAGCTATGCAGAAAAATGTTTTCATACATATTCTAGTAATCAACAATAGGTTGATATGTAAAAGTACATCTAAATGGATCTTATTGCAGCCCAAAAGGCTTATCGGCAGCCTGATGCAAAGCAGAGTGCTGTTGTATAAGACTAAAGGGCTTTATTCTGCGAAGAAAAAAAAAACCCACCTGGATGTACTTTATTCTATGTATTACTACTACTTACCATAAAATATAAAATTTTTATACAAAAAGCTGTAATTAAACAAAAAGCTGTTTCGTGCTGTAATTGTTTATTAATGCTTTAAATAAAGGCAAAGCTAACAGAAACAAAAATGGCTGAAATGAGCATACACTAAGTATTATTCAGTCACAAGAAGGTGCCAAACTATTAAAAATAGTGGAATGACAGAGAAGCATATAAATATGATCGTATGTATATGGATGTGAACGTACTCAAAAACTACACACAAGGTGATTTGGGGTACCTGGATGAGCCAGTCGTATTAGACTCAGAAGTTGTTATCTGGAAGTAACACAACTTGGATTGTTGCAACTGACCAATCAGAATCAAGTATTCTAGATAGCCATGTAATAATCATTATTAAAATGTCAAGGTTAATAGTCAGAACATTTCTGTCATTAAACTGTATATGAATTATGCAATCAGGAAGAGGGCTATAATAGTTCCTGATTGCATAATTTTTATACAGTTTAATATTGTTGGTAAAACTGTAATGTATTTTGATGGAAGAAACTGATTAAAATATAAAAGTCAGACATGAACGATAATGAAGATTTATTTTAGACATTTTTTTTTTAAAGATTTTAATAGTTATAAGCGAAATTATTTGGTAATTAGAGCCTAGAGGTGGAGTATTTTATTTATTTTAAAGGGTTAAAATTTAGAGTGATCAAAAACTCATGTACTACTGTAAAGATATTAACCTTTGCTAAACTGATAAATGTAAATGCAATATTGCCTATGTGGCACGACTGTACCTACCATAATTCTTAGTAACTGAAGTTAAATAGCAACTTTACAAAATATAGATTCATCATAGACTTAACATACCCCACTCATTTAGTAATCACAAACACATAAGTATTAAACAGTATTCATTCAAGCAGGACATTTCAAAATGATTTAGAGCACTAAAGCATCAATCAATTTTAGTCACTACAAAACAGACGAAAGTCACACAATCCAGACATGGGGGGGGAGTGGACATACTTGATGAACCTACTCATCTTACACGCTGTCTCCCTCTGGAGGAGTATTACTGAAGAACATGCTTAGCATATACAGTAAAAGCAAATAACTGACAAATAAATTACTATTAAACAAAAAGAAACACCTTTACAATAAGGTCATTTGTTAACATTGTTTATTTCAGGGTTTCTGCAGGTTTCTTCAAGTCAAATTTAAGACTTTAAGTCCCTTTTAAGATCATCATGAATAAAATTTTTGACTTATACAGGGCTATACATTAAGATTTTTTTTGTAATGGGCCAGCTAATCCATAAAGTTTTTGTATTAATGGAAGATCATGTAAAGGGATGTGTTGCTTTCTTTCACTGATTAGGGAATTAAATTTGCTGTAAAAATGTCTAACATGTCTCTCTTTGCAAAAAAAAAAAAAGTTTTGAGGTGGATTATTGGTGATTGGGTGTCGGCTTGATTGGGTAGCTTTACCTGGACATAGGAAAATGAAGACCTGTTTAAAATTATTTAAGACCTACAACCACATATTTCAGTGAATTTAAGACTTTTTAAGACCTTGCAGATATACCCTGTTATTGGCTAGCATGCACTAACATTACAGCAATTACTAATCTTAATGTTACTTTTCAGAAATTCTATTCTTCACTGTTAATTTCAACAAGTTTAAATACATTTTTAAACATTATTGATGTGAATTAACCAACTAAAGTTGTGACATTTATTGCTAATTAACTAAAAATTGTTAAACAATGTAACCTTATTGTAAAGTGGTACGCAAATATTATAAAAGTAAAAAACACCTTACTTGATGTTGTGTATTTTTCTGGCAACGATCATCGGGAAGTCAACTTCAAAGAACTTTTTTGGCATAATGTTTTCATCCTATGAATTGGGGAAAAAAACATATTTGAAATATGTTTTTCTTTGACTGCTCATCACTTTTCCATAGAGTAAAAAGACATTAAAAAGAAAAAATTATATTTGTATGTATAATTACATTTACTAGCTAACTAAAAGGGATAGTTCACCACAAAGTGAAATTTCTGTCATCGTTTACTAATCCTTCACTTGTTTCAAACCTTTTTGAGTTTCTTTCTTCTGTTGAATAGACAATATTATATTTTGAAAACAGCTAAAAACCTGTAACTATTGACTAAAAACAAATATTATGGAAGCCAATGGTTAAAGCTTTCCATCTTTCTGCAAAATTTATTCTTTAGTGTTCAACAGAACATAGAAATTGATACAGGTAAATTATAAAAAAAAATTGCATGAACTTTCTCTTTAATAAATATGAATATACAGATTTTTTTATTTTTGTTTATATAAATTATACTATATTTTGCTGATATATATATATATATATATAAATAGTTTTTATAAAAAAAGTATTTTTGTTTATTAGCTACTGCAATATGAATATACAGTCAGAATATTGAATCTCAAAATAGTCAAATGCTAAATGAATCAACCTTTAATCTCCAAAAAGTAGTATCCAGTCCTGCCCCAAGATTCACCACCTGGCAGTCACATTGTGTCTTCTTGAGAAAGTCGTCAAGAAGGAGATTCATCCCTTTGACACGTCCATAATAACCTACAGCACAAATAAACACATTTTAAAAAGTGAATTTAAAGGAACAGTTCACTCAAAAATAAACATTCTGTTATCATGTACTCATCCTCCTCTTGTTTCAAACCTGTTTGAGTTTCTTTCTTCTATTGCATGCCCGTAGCCAGGGGTGGTTTAGAAGACCCACCCGACACTGACAAAGGTCCAGAATTTGTCCCATGCATGAGCTCAATTGTCCCATTTTGACTGCTATGCCAACATAAATAGTGAAAATAACCCATCGAAAAAAAGCTTTAGGACCAAGCAGAATCCTCTGTTGGCTATTGCTTCAGTGTGACTTTAGCTAATCAGTTTTGGCCAATGCTAACAAATATTTTAATTTTATAATCTGACGTAAGAAAAGTGTTCTTTCGCTACTGTATTGTTTTTAAATAGAGGAAACATTTTACAAGTAACTTTTACTCAAAATAATGGATCTTATTCTTAAAACAAAAATGAGCAATAAAAAGGTGTGAAGCACCAAAAGCGGACCATATTAAATTAATTTGAATACTATTTTGGCTGTTGTTATCTTTAAATTTTCAAACATACTTTTTTTTTTTACAAAAAAGGCTAGAAAAATTGTGAAGCTCTATGTTATTATTATTATGTTTTATTTTTTATTTTAATTGAAATGGCTTAATTCTGACTGAGAAAAGTTGAATGTGCTGGCCAGTTTGTTATTTGCCTAATAAATGACAATCGGCTACAGATTTAATTTAACAGATTGCTATTTTTTTCAAAAGATCATGTAATAAATTTGTATTTTAAAAATAAGCATTTATTCATATTTCTTTATTCTAAATATTTAGGAAATATTTTTGGTAAATCAAAAAGTGTGGTTATGATGACCATCCGACAAGCTAATCCAGCAAAAAATAGTGCTTAAAATGTCACTAAAATGCAGTATTTATATCTCATTTATCACAAAAATCTCAGTATTTAAAACTGCAAAAAGGTCCACTTTTTTTGAGAAAATGAACCATCGCTTTGACTAGGCTGGCTATGGGCCTGTGTTAAAAAAAAGCCATTGACTTCACCATAGCATTTTTTTGTACCTACTATTGATGACAGTGGCTGCTTTTCTCCAAGATTATTCAGAATATCTTGTCTTGTGTTCAACAGAAGTAAATAAGAAAACTCAAAAATGTTTAAAACCACTGATCATGAGGAAATGTTTATTGTTTGGGTGAACTATCCCATTAATTAAACGCAACTGCACATATTGACCGGCAGGTGGAGATATTTAAACAACAATCTTACCTCTGTTGATCTCAGGTGCTTTCCGTTCACCTATTTGCCTCACAAAATACTGAACGTAGAGGTCAGTCCAGTACCCTTTACTAGTGGCAAACCTACAAACAAAACACATTAAAAGCCACACGGTTATATGAAATAAAATGGTATTATTATTATAGATGATCATCGAGTCGTATAACTACACTCCTTATTTTGACAAAATGATTGTAATAATCAAATATTTATGTGCAGTTAATAATATCAGCAACACTGTGCACAACCACGACTGTAGTGGTATATTATTCTAACTTATATGATAGTACTGTGAAAGCACAAAAAAACTAAACGTGGCTAAATGTCAAAGCATTCAGAAATACAAGTCGGTGTTTTCTCATTATGTTTATTGCGCATCACCTTTTGCATATGGACGCATCGTCGCAAGTTGCTCTGACCGCTTCGTCAGCGGTGTCAGAATCTGTAAATGATTGTCTGGATGCCATGAACACTTGCAGTTTTGAAGCAATATAGGAATTATACTCATAAACGCAGCGTTAAATACACATACTGTATTCGTGTGAACACAAAATGCTAAATGTTGGCAAAACTGAGCGGGTTCCTGTCGATGAACGCAACCGCGTAAGATTACATCATTGACAATATTATCAACATATATTTTAAATATTTCTTCAAGCACATTTATTTCAATTAGTCATACTGATTTTTAACAGAAGCAAAGCTGCACCGAGCGCTCTGGTTGACAATCACATGTTTACATCTACTTCCGGTGAGTGCACTTTCCCATAATACATTTCGAGAAGACCGTACTGCGCATGTCCGTAATTTTAATTCACATTTATGTGTAAGATTTACATTGGTTGACGTCGAGGTGTTTACGCGTATGATTCTGCAAATCATAGGAGCAGTTTTATAAATGCCTGTTTTTATTATTATTCCTCACAATGATGTCGCATTCTTCACCATTCACGTCAATGATGATAACGGGGAAATGTCCCGTTAGCTACAGATTTACAGATGATCAGGATCTGAGGGTTTGAAAACCTGTTGATATCGATGAAATGAATGCTGAAAGTTAAGGATTTGGATTGGATCAGTTTGAGCAGCGTTCAAGCCCTTTTATGTGAAAGTTAATGATAGATTTTGAGTAGACACAAATTAATTTTATTAGCATTTATTTTCATCTTTTATAATATTGCAAAGGCAGATACTTATAGTACTTAACATATTTAAATAGACAATACATAACAATTTGCATAATAAATAAAAAAAAAATATATATATATATATCATATAAAACGATGAGTTTTTTAAAGTAAAAGTAAATATTATTGTGTATGCTGTATGTCGACATAGAAAAAATAACTAAAACTAAAAAACAAACATACAACAAAAACAAACTTGTTGTCATACTCTCGGCAGGAAATGTTTTGACAAAAAGAAGAAGAAAAAAATATATTAATATTATACAAAATATTTTAAATATTAAAAATCTAAATCAAAATAAACAATCTAAAAACGTTTGTTTGTTAAATAAACATTGTAAATGAATCAAGCAAATAAATAAAGCTAGCATTGAAGTAATGTTGTAAAATAATACAATGAATAAGAAAAACTATGATTTACTTTAGACACAAATAAATAAGCCAAAGTTTGACAAAAATCTAAATAAAAGCAAATACAAAACAAATACAAATAAGATCAAATCAATAATAAAAATTACAAAAAGAAATCATTTTGGGCGACACAGTGGGTAGCACTGTCGCCTTACAGGAAGAAGGTCGCTGGTTCGAGCCCTGGCTGGGTCGGTTGGCATTTCTGTGTGGAGTTTGCATGTTCTCCCCATGTTTGCGTGGGTTTCCTCCAGGTGCTCCGGTTTCCCACACAAGTCCGAAGACGTGGTATAGGTGAATTGGGTAAGCTAAATTGGCCGTAGTGTATGTGTGTAATGCAAGAGTGTATGGGTGTTTCCCAGTGCTGGGTTGCAGCTGAAAGGGTATCCGCTGCATAATAACATATGCTGGATAAGTTGGCGATTCATTCCGCTGTGGCGACCCCTGATTAATAATAAAAGGACTAAGCTGAAAAGAAAATTAATGAACAAATCTTTTAATTTTTTTTTTAAACACAATACCATAATGATTAACATAATGCATGTATATAGTGTATGATAATAATAGTCATAATAATAATAAAAATAATATAAATATTTTTCAAATAAAATTTAACACAATTAATAATAATTAAGATGTTTTTACTATTTGGGAAAACCCATATTTGTGGTTTCGTGTAGGACAGAAAACCCATGCTCTAAAAGACTATGACTATATGTCTATGATGTAAAACTTCTACACTCCATGCAATAAGTGTCTGGTCATCCCAGCTGGTAATACGAGTGGACACTGAACTCTACGTAGCTTCATTTGGCTCCGTCTCTAAGCTTTTACAGCTGCCTACACAGACAGCATCTTTGAGCACAACCGACGACTATCAATGCTGTTTATATAGTCGTCGCACTGTTTCTGGGACAGCCCACAGTGTTCACGTTCCTGCCATCATGATCAGCCCGGAGCTGCGCTGATCAGAGCACTGAAACACACACACACACACACACACAAAGTGCCCGACGCGGATGGAGTGATCAGCCCGCTGCCATGCACTCTTTCCCGTAGATGTCACGGGCTGCTGGCATACGTGGACAAACACTCACTCCAGCTTATAAGACCAGTTGCAACACGGATGACATGAAACGAGCACCGCTACTTACCGGAGCTAACTTTTTTCCACACTGCTGTTTTTTTTCTCTCCCGATTCGGCTAGTTTTCTAGCTGCCTGAGCTAACCGTACACCGGGCTGTTTTAATGTAATTATCCACACGACTTCACCATCGTGCTCAAGGATCTTTCGGCTCATGAGGCATCGACGAACACACGTCTTTACTGGGTTTTGAGGCCGACGACACTAAAATGAAGAAACAGTTTAATCGGATGAGACAGCTCGCCAATCAAACAGTTGGCAGGCAAGTAAAGATTTCAAGTTTTTAGCTGCTTTTTGCCCTCTCACGGATGGGCACGGGCTGCTCATGTTGTTGTTATGTTATGTTGTTAAGGCGTTAGCCAAATTAACCAGCTGCCTAAAAACAGTCTTTTCAGTTCACTGTTTAGTTTAACAGCAACTAACTGAACAGTTAATTGTCTTAGTTTGTTATTATTTCACTCCGCTTACGCAGCTGTTTGTCCGGACAAACTGATTTGTATACATGTTGGGGTAGATTTGAATATTAACTGTTGTTAGGATTTGTTGCGGCCTCGTTACTTGTTTAATACTAAATCTTAAAGGGACATGGTTTGAGATAAGCTATCAGTTAAACTAATCAAGATAAGAAATGTGTGATTGATTCGTGAATGAACGATTCATTTGAGTCGAATCTTTTTGTGAAGCCATCGAATACATGTTCAGAATCCTGTTCGATCTTTTTTTATGAATCGACTGAAAGATTCACTCATGAGTAAGTGCAAGTGATTTACTCCTTTAGTGTAACCACAACTAGTTAAACAGTTGCATTTCTTCGTTGTGTGACTATAGTATACTTAGCTTATGTAGTTTGTCCATAAACCAATTTTATTTTAATCTTAATGGCCATGTTTTGAGATTAGCTATCAGATACAGTACTCAAGATTAGAAATGTATGATTTATGAATAAATCATTCTTTTGAGTCAGATCTATTCAAAAACCATTATGAACGATTTGGTTCTCTATCGAGAAATTCACTCGTGAATCATTTATTGCTTATAACAGCTAGCTGAACAGTAATCTTGATTCTTTGTGTGACTCCATTTTACTCAGATTATGCAGCTGTTTAACCTCAAACTTAAAATTTTAATGGATTATTCACTCTAAAAAGTTGAGTCTTTCCAAACCAGTAAGACCTTTGTTAATCTTTTTTCATCGTTCACAATTAAAAAAAAATCAGATCCAACAGTTTAAATTGTTCAAAGCCCAATAAGTAACCAAGAACATTTTTTAAAAATGTTCTTTTCAATGGGTCATCAGTCGTTCAAACTTAATATTTTAAAGCTATAAATTATCTTTGTTCACAAAGAAATCAACTTAAAAGTGGAATGACATAAGAGTAAATAATTAATGACAGAATTTTCCTTTTTTGGCTAAACCTACACTTTAATATATAGGTATGATTTTAATATTAACTGTTAGTGGACTTTGTTTAGTGTTGTTTATTTAATACAAAATCTTAATGTGTCATTCATTCATTCATTTTTTTTTCGGCTTAGTCCCTTTATTCATCCGGGGTCGCCACGGCTGAATGAACCGCAAATTTATCCAGCATATGTTTTTACACAGCGGATGCCCTTCCAGCCGTAACCCATCACTGGGAAACATCCAGACTCATTCACACACTCATTCATACACTCATTCACACACACACACACACACACACACACACACACACACACACATACATACACACACATACACTACTGCCAATTTAGCTTACCTAATTTACCTGTACTGTACCGCTTGTCTTTGGGGGAAACCGGAGCGTGCAGAGGAAATCCACGCGAACATGGGGAGAACATGCAAACTCCACACAGAAATGCCAACTGACCCAGCCGGGGCTTGAACCAGCGACCTTCTTGCTGTGAGCCGAACATGTTACCCACTGCGCCACCGCATTGCCCCTTAATGTGTCAACCTACTTAAAATGGATTGTTCACTCAAAAAATGCTAATTCTGCCACAATTTACTCACCTTTGACTTGTTCCAAATCTGTTTGATTTCCTTTTTTTTTTGAAAATACAAAAGACGATACATTGAAAATATTTGAAGCTGGTAACCATTGACTTCCGTTTTATTTGTTTTGACATTCTGCTATGGATGCCGATGGTTACAGACAGTTTCCAACATTCTTCAAAGTATCTTCTTTTGTGTTCAACAATTTAAACTAGTTGGGAACAAGTCAAGGGAGAGAAAATGATGGCAAATTGTAAAAAAATTATTGGCTGCACGATTCCTTTAGATATAAAGTCTGAATTATGCCTGTTACAATAAGAAATATATCGACTTATCACACAACACATGGACATGACCTCACAAATTTTTGAGGATGCAATATATATCACCCATACATAAAAAACAATTCTAGCAACATTCTAGCTGATTGCACAACTTATCTCTATTGGAGGTGTCAGTGTCAGTATGGTTAAAAAAACACTAAAGTATTTATTTACTATAAATTACTATAGTATGTTTTCATGTGGGTGTCTGACAACTGAAAATAGATCTGGTAGCAGATATCGCAGCCTCTTACTTTTTACCTTGCATTTTTTTTGTTAACATTTATTATTATTTATTTGTTTAGGATATGCATTTTCACATTCTGATCCAATGCCTAATTGTGCAATCAATAAAATTACTATAATTAAAATATTCTTAAGAATAAAATATGATGGGATCCTTGGAAGAGTGTACTTTCATCATGATGCTATTATATTGTCATTCTGGCATTATATAATGAGTGGTATTAAAACGCTCTTAGAATGACAATATTATCGTTTATCACAATATATTTGGTGCAGTATATCATACAACAAAAAGTATATATCGTGACAGGCCTAGTCTGAATCATGAACAAATCATTCTTTTGAACTTGAGTTGTATCTGTGCAATGAAATGCTTTTGGTCCAAATCAAAGTAATTTTGTACAAATTGTTTGAATAAATGATTCAGAGAATCGTATCAAACAAAGCCAGAGTGCAACATTGCAGTGTTTTGTTCTGAATAAACAAATTGAGTCAGTGATTCAATCAGAACGTCACTTGCTTCATTTCTAAACTAATCAGCTGTTTTCATTCATTCATTTTCTTTTCGGCTTAGTCCCTTTATTAATCTGGGGTCGCCACAGCGGAATGAACTCCCAACTTATCCACCATATGTTTTATGCAGCTGATGCCCTTCCATCCGCAACCAATCACTGGGATAATCAGCTGTTTTGAACAAATAAATTAAATGAACGATTTAGTGTCTCATTGACAACGTTCACATGAACATCAGTAATTGAATTATTTGCTTTAATCTGAATGAGACAATAATATGATTAAGGTGTTTACATGAGTTATTTTTTAAATGTTCCTTTCGTGTTCCCATTTTACATGTTATAGCACATAATTCGATTAATGTCATTGCGTCACCACGCTAGCTACATTTCCTCCGGAGTTTCATGTAATTTTGAGTGTTTCATTTTTAATTTGTTGACTATAACTGCAGTTAGGCACTTTCACTTTCATTCAGGAACATTTGATTCATGCCCCCTGTGACAAATGTGATATTGGGTGTGAGTATGAACTGCTGGAAGTATGAACAACTGTGTTGTTTTAATGGAATTTGATACCGCAGCCATAAGGGAAAAAAAACCTTCACATTTCACGATGCAGGTGTCTGTGGTCCTTCACTGACTCTGTAGGTGCAAAGAATAGTGTCAAACAGCCATGTGTGTGTAGACTATTTTGTCACAAAATGCATCAAAATCCTACACGATGGTAATAGTTTGATTGAGGTGTTTACATCTCTATACTGCACTTCAATAATGCGACTAAAATCGGTGTACTCGACGTCTTAATTTGATTTCAGTTTAGTTCGAAATTGACTTTAGTCGGATTAAGCTAATCAAAAATCGCAGTTTACATGGTAGACTTAATTAGAGTATTGTCTTAATCACATTAAAATCAGATTATTGGTGTCCATGTTAACATACTTACTGTTACAGGGACTTGCCACAGTTGTAGTTAGGCATGGGATGATAACCATTTTCTAAGTATACCACGGTTTGGAAAAGTTTTAAAACTGACAACATTTTCTGCTATACCGTTCCTAAGGTATATGTAATTTTTTTATTTAGGTTTTTTGGACAACAACCGTATATCCAGCAGAAAAGATATCCAAGATGCCGTTTTAAATTGTAAAGTAATCTGTGTTTTTGAAACTAATGAAAACAGCCATGATTAATTTGAATTATTCAGCCCGAGATGTTTACTGCTCCAAAATATTATAAATGTTTCTCAAAATAAGATATATTGGGTTCAAAGGTGAAAAAAGTTTTAGTTTTTTACCCAGACATTTAAAAAGATCTTGTTTTAGAGCAGTAATCACAACACCGTGAAACCGTGATATTTTTATCCAAGGTTATCATACCGTCAGAACTTTATACCAGCCCATGCCTAGTTGTAGTGTCATTTATTTATCAAAAACTCAATCAGCTAAATATTAATTATCATTAGCAAAAATAATGCTCCCCAAAATGTTGGTAGAATATATTGATATATGATATTTTTTCATTATTTGTTTTTTATGCCAATATGCTCCACCTCATTTTTTTTCTCTCATCAGATCTAAACTTAAAAACATCCAAGCAATTAGTTCATAAATCAACAGAAAAGTTCACTCATGAGTCACTCAGAGGGTTCTCAATTCTCAAACTCTTTCACTTAAAATACTTTAGTAAAGGATATATCTTAAATTCATTACATGAAATAAAGGGCCTATTAAACACACCTAATAAAAGTTAATGTTGCATTGTTGGAACATTAAATATAATTATTGAACCATATCTAACCTGTTCTGTAAATAACAAAGTCTGGATTCCATTACTTAAAATGCTACTTGTTTGTGCGTTTATGTTTGATTGTATTATTGTAGTGCATTACATAATCTTGGCGCTTACAGTTTTTAGATGTAAGTCATGCCTGTTGTGTTCACATTTTTGTTTGTTTGGCATCAAGAGTTCTTTGAGCTCATACTTTGTATCCTACGTTGAAATGGCATGTGCACGCTCATCACTTCTGACTCCTCTGACTGTTGATAAAGCCTCAAACTGCTTTCTTCATTCTGCTCAAACTGCTTGAGGGTAAACGGGCCTGTAGATTCTCAACTTTCGAGGATTGCAGGTCTCTCAGGGAGGTGTCAAATCCCCTTTTTCTCAAGCAAACAACAGTTTTTGTTACTTCAGGCATTTTGAGCAGGGCCAATACTGACTTGAAATGAATTTGTATCAATTACGCTTTTTTGAACAGACCTAAATGAGGTAGATATCATGTAACATTCTTATATGGGAACTTCTTTGAGTAATCTAGCTCGAATGGATATAATCAGAGATGTTTTTTTCTCTAAAGGTAGTACATTTTTAGGCATAGATGCCCACCATATCTCATGCCAATTCATAACTTTGTGATTTAGGGGATGATTCATTTTATTTATTCATTTTATTTTATTTATGAACGATGTGAAAATATACAATCACATTACAGTATCTTACACTAAAGAAGAAAATGAAAAAAGATGTATACAAAAGGGGTTATGTACATTGTCTTAAAGGAAAAGATTACATCATTTACAAGTTTTAGTTATTTTTGAAGCCTTTTTTGTATTAAAGTTAGAAATAGTTTCAAAGTAATACTGCATTTCAGAAAGCAAAATATATCAAAAAAGGTTTTTAGTTTGTGAATTTACATTTTGTATATAAAAAAAATCTTAATAAAATAAGAAGTTAAGTATACATTACCTTTATATCTTATATTTAATAAAAAAACTAAACTTAAAAAAAGTCTTAATCAATGTTCTCAATTAGAAAAAAAGGAAAAGTCTTAGAAAATTATTATTTGTTTGTTTATTTAACAGGGAAAATACACTTGAAATTGTTATACAAAGACAACCGATGCTGCATACATAGGATATAAAGCATGAAGCTAATTTGCAGCAAAAATCAACAAATAAAAACAATACAAACATTTACGGTATATACAGAACATTTACGGTATATACAGAACAATACAAAACAAACATTTATGGTATATACAGAGCCACAAGCATAAAATGCAAGTCAATAATTGCATTGCCAGGATAAATGAACTAGAGGCTCTGTGTGTTGCTTACAAAAGGAACAGTTTGTATCGATATCTTTTTTTGTATTTTACTGAGAAAGTATTGATTGGATATATATGATGGGTAATTCTAAATGAAAAATCTTTTATCTTATTTGTAATTAGGTAGCTGTTTGGAATGAGACATTTTTTTTTCTAATCAATATCAGGAACAAAAGAGCTCCAATAAAAAGTAACAATTTCATTAGGAAATAAAGAGCCATTCGTACATTTAAGTATGATTTGCTCATCCCCCAATGACGTTTGTATATTGAGTATTGGTGGGGTTTGGTGGCACGGTTACTTTTAAAAATCATAAATTTTTCATACAACTGAACAATGAATTTGTACGAATTAGCCACTTAACTGACAAAACGTAAAATTAGTTCAGTTTTCTCGTGAGATGGGCCTGGATGCACCTGCCTGTCACCTGTGCTGCTCATTTACCAGGTTGTTGTTAACCTGACCTTTAGCATCCATGTCCTCAACCTCATTCACTTCAAATGTGTGCAATTTGATCAGCCACCAGAGACTTTTGGCCAGCTTGCTAACAATAGAGCAGTATAAGATGAGAAATACCATAGCTAACAGTTTACTGGCGTTCATGCTTAGCCCAACTGGGGCAAGGCCATTCCCTTTCAGTTCAAAATAGATAATGAAGGTGATTAATAAGTTTGTTGCAAAGTTTGGAGGAACTTTTCAGCTCCCTCAATCCTTCTGAGCGTTAAAAATAACGATGTTCAATGAAGAAAATAACCTGTTCAATGAAGAAGGTGACTTGTTTCCCACAGCCCAGTGTTTTTACAAAATTTAAGATTTCAAGTTTTTGAAGATAGTAATTGATTTAAAGAGATCGTGAAACATTTGCAATCATTTGCTCACCCCACTCGTTCAGAACCTATTTGAGTTTCTTTTTTACACTGAACACAAAAGAAGATATTTTGAAAAATGCTGGTTGACAACACACATTGACTTTCATAGTACTTTAATGAAGTACCCAGTGTATGGCAGCAACCAACATAAATTTTCAAAATATCTTCTTTTGTGTTCAGCAGAAGAAAAAAGTCATAAAGGTTTAAAACCACACGAGGGAAAAAAATAATCATCATTTGTTTTAAATGTATACCAATAGCAAGCATCAGGCTAAATGAATGATGCCTTTAATATTCATGACCCTGTATCTGTGTCCTAAATATTAATTTTTAAATGCCAATGGTCTAGCCAAGAGCTTAAAGGGGTAGTTCACGCAAAAATGAAAATTGTCATCCTTTATCTAAATCTGTTTGAGTTTTTTTCTTCTGTCAAACACAAAAGAAGATAATTTGAAGAAAGCTGGAAACCTGTAACTATTTACTTCTCTAGTATTTGTTTGTTTTCCTACTATTGAAGTAAATTGTTACGGGTGTCAGCTTTCTTCAAAATAAATTATTTAGTTTTCAGCAGAAAAAAAGTATTAAAGAATAATAAAGAACATTTGGAACCACTTAAGGGTGAGTCAGTAAATAATAAAAAAACTTAATCAAAAAATGGCTGAATTATACCTTTAAGTAAAGCGTTTGACCTTACTTTGGCCATCTTTTAGGAGTGACAACTGTATTTAAATACTGGAATAAATTCCTTCAGTCATCTCTTTGTGTGTTGTAAAATGACTCGTTCCCAAATCTCTGATGATTGACATCTTGGTAACCATAGCAATGTTCTGGCACAATGCATTTTTGTGATAGTAATATTGTGCTATTTTGAATAATGTTACAATGACCCAAGATTTGTTCAGAAATTGTAACACCATCACCTTCACCAGATGCATTGTGTTTTTTTTAATGTTTGCAAGGAAATGCTCGTTGAGCGTTGCCGTCTCCTTTTTAAACAATGCTAATACAGTCTTTAGGCTTTGGTGATATTGTGTTTTATTGGTTTAGTAAAACTGGCAGGTTCAGGTTGTCAGATTTTGGAATGTGGCTTATTTTTTTGTTTTTTGGGTTAAAGCTTCTGGCAACTGGCAGAAGATTTGGCAACATAAGTTAAATTGCTCAGTGATAATAACAATAATGACTTCACTCAACATACGTTTTTTAGCAACCATTTTGTCGATATCACAGTTAATATAACAATTAATTATATTACTATATACTTTAAACCCCCATAATTT
The DNA here is from genome assembly GCA_903798205.1 of Danio tinwini. NCBI lineage: Eukaryota > Metazoa > Chordata > Actinopteri > Cypriniformes > Danionidae > Danio > Danio tinwini. The sequence goes on from CAIGQZ010032280.1 coordinate 5,187,106, forward strand.
AACCCCCCCCCCCCCACACACACACACACATAAAAAAAGCTTGGAGTAGGTTATTAACCTATATAAAATAAAACCTATATAATATATAAACTTATTTTAATTATAGAGGATATAAAAATGCATAAGAAAAAAGTTGTCATTTAAAGATTTCACAAGCTCCATTTATAATTTCATACTAGGCTTTTAGAATAATAATATAAATTACACCAATTATTATAACATTTTTATAGGAAAAAACAAAGGCTGCTAGGTACTGCATTTGAATTTAAATGTACTACTCAACTGTTAGAAAAGTATGTTCTATACAATATTAATGTGAGTAGTATGAATGGATCTCGGATGCACTACATCCGCTATTTTGTCATTGTCAGTTGCATCGCTTCACTCCCATTCATGAATTCTCTCGTAGTGCATCATGGGCATCCACCCGATGCACACTTCAGAATCTCGCCAGAAGCAGAAGGTGATCTGGGTACTTCTCACATACTGGTTTTTAATTCTATGAATTTGGACATACTTCTTGGCTCGCATACTGTTTTTAGTATATTTTATGGAAGTATGCAATTTCGGACACAGCCAAATACTATGGAAGTTGTTGGTTACAGGTTTCCAGCTTTTCGTCAAAATATCTTCTTTTCTGTTGTGCAGAAGAATGAAAGTCAAACAGTTTTAGAACAAAATGCTTAGCAAGTGATGACAGCTTTTACAGTTTTGGGTGAACTATCCCTTTAACGTACATGTTACATCTCACATGAGGATTTATGCCTATTATGTTTAATTAATTTGTAGTAAATTAAAGCAGTTAATTTGCTGCCTCAGATGTATAGTAATGCATTTATTTTTAAATCCCAAAATGCCTATTTATTGGATATTCATAATTTAATATTCTGTAAGATACTGAAAACACAAAACATCTGTAAAACACTGATGATCAGCTTGTCTCTGGTCAGGAGATACCTGTGTTTTTGCAAGACACATCCAGAAAAGTGTGTTTAAATATGCTATTGACATGAAGTTAGAATAAAAATGCTAGACTTTGAGGAAATGCAGTTTTTACTTTCTGGAAGTAATTTTTTTGTGGAATGTGTTTTCACTCCTGTAAATAAAGAAACGGTGTGTACAAAACATTAGTAATCACCAAAGGGTGAAGTGAAAACAAAATTTTATGTATTTAATGTTTATGTTGTTTAATTCTGTTGTCAGTTTAGCAGTATGATGTAATAAGATACAGTACTGTCATTTAGATCACATCTAATGCATTCTCCTTTAAGTTGGTACATTATTTCAAAAGGACCATCGAGGGACAGTAAGATCTGGTAGTTTCATTTATTTTTTACTTGCTTGCAAAATATATTAATCCTTATACTCGGCAATGATGCATTACATTTAAAGAGTTTTACTAATGATTTTATGTACACACATTATTTTGAACTTTCTTTATCAATGAAACATTAAAGTAATATTTAGAAGCAACAATTAGTAATAAATAAATAAATAATAAAGCATATAGCTGGAATGATTTCTGAAGGACCATGTGAATACTGGAATAATGCTTGGTGAAATTAGCTTTGCCATTAGAAAAATAAATGAGCTTTTAAAATATAATAAAATAAAAAAGCAGATATTTTATTGTAATAGTACACGGTATTATTGTATTACATTATTTTTGATTAAATAAATACACCCTTGTTAAGCATAAGAAACTTGTTTAAAAAAAATAGTAACTTTTAAAGTGTGTTAAAATGAAAGCTGAATATGATTTCTTACAATAATACAAAAAAAAAACTCATCAAAGCTCGTCATTGACTATGGCCTTGTAAACACAAGTGCTTTACATGTGGATAAAATAAAATTCAGCTGGAATTCTCATCTCTTCCTGAATTTATTTTACCAACAATAAATCACCTGACTGTGATGCAGAAAGCAGACCTGAAGTGGTTTAGGTTCGGTCGGACGGACGTAGAGAAGGGGGGGTGGGGGTTGTCGAAGTGGCTGGACGCAGGGCTCCGCTGGTCCCTTGGTTCCTGTGATTGTGAGGAGGCAGTACACTGTGTTCGGCATGCAGCGCCTCAAAGGAAATCTCTCCTTATTCTTTTTTAAACAGGAAGTCGTACTGAGGAAGTTTCGTTTCTATGAATGAAATCAAAGAATGAACTCTGAGGCAGATCCAGAGATGAGCTTGGCTTTAAATCGTGTAAATGGTTCGTTCACATCCAGTATTTTTGATAATTTACTCACTACCTTGTCATCCAAGATATTAATTTCTTTCGTTGTTTAGTCGTAAAATAATTAAAACATTTGAGGACTCTTCTTCATATAGTGGACCTCAATGCAACTCAGTGCAACTTCAGAAGGGCGTTCGCAAGAACCCAGTTGAAGAATAATTGTCTTACAAAGGAAAACATAATTTTTTTTTTCGCAACAGCATGCATCCTAGAGCTAGTGTTAGATGTTCTTTTATGGTTAATAAGTACATAAATAATTTTTTTGGGAAAAATTTGCACTTAACTGTGACCATGTAAAGCACTTTGAACCAGGTTGCAAATTACAAAGGGGTTCATTGAGGTTTGACCCTCCTAATTAACGAAGGACAACAAAACTAAATGCATGGGAGAGTCTGGAAAGTAGTTTGCACTGTTCTTTATCTGAAATAATAATAATAAAAATTAATATGTAATATTGACCCCCCCCCCCCCACCCTATAATGGTTCATACCATTGCCAATGCAAGATTTGCCTAGCAGGAATGCAGAAATCAGTCAATTCAGTCACTGAAACAAGCAGATTCTGCCCACAGATAAGCACTGTAAGTGTTCAAAAAAAAACTTTTTAATTTCTAAATTGTAAAAAAAAAATAACTGTTTCTATATACATAAAGTAAAATTATTTTAATATCTACATTCATACTGAAGGTAAAGTTAAATTAATTTTAATTTATAAACATTTTTATAGATCGCAATAAGTCTTTTATGCTCATCCTTTTATCGTTGCAGGTGTACAAACTTGTGACATTTGCGCATTATACACCATTTTATATAAAAATAAATAGAAAGAAAGAAAGAAAGAAAGAAAGGAAGAATTCGCCAGGTTTTTGTAGGTGAAAATCACGTTTATTTATGAAAACACTGAAAATTATCAAATTAATTATATGAATTTGGGTCAGTGAGGCATATAAAAAATATCATTTCATATTATGCTTTCTTGTTTATTTTGTGGTGTAAAAAATTGCATGTCATTATGTGAATAGCAGCATCATGAGAAAGTTGCAATTTTGAAAGTACACCAGTGTGGCGTACAGGTGACACTCATCAGCACCTGCATTCACTGACCTCACTTCGTTCCCATGGCTGTCAGGCATTGACACCAATGTGTGATAAATTAAATTGTTTATGCATGGGTTACCTAAATATGACCAGTCAGATGGGGTCTTACTATGTTTAGCCCTACCTCCCCAGTAGTTCTTTTATTGGCTAGAGTGGCCCAAAGCAAACAGAGCTGAAAATAAACACTTTTGACAGGAGACGAGACGAGAGGAAAATGACAACAGCCTATCAATCAGAGTCAGAATATCTGCTGAGATCTTCACTCATTTATAGTGTTTTAAAGACTAAATGTTTCACCTTGACACAGTTTTTAGTTTGAATTTGAATAAATTAAAACTGAAAAACATATATTTACCTCTTTATTTTAATATCATTAAATAAAAATATTTAAAAACATATTTAATACAAATAACATTTTTCTATAGGGAAATCTTATATCGTAAGAAATATTGTTATTGCAATACTTAACATGATTGCATATTTGTCCAGTATCATCTATAAATATATATATATAATCTTAATTGATTACATTTACAGAAATGGAACTATATCTTGATATATATCATTATCAGGATATAAGTGTTTTGTCATATCGCCCAGCCTTAATATGTATTACACAAAATACTGATAAAAAGCTGATCTCCTTGCTTTAAAGCTGTACTGAAATTTGGAATCTCAAACTACTGAGCACCACAGAAGTCCACTATATGGAGAAAAATCAACTGAAAAAATAAATTAATTAACATCCTGGATGACAAAGGGGTGAGAATTATAAGGCAATTTAATTTATTCTGGAAGTGAAACTAATCCTGTAACTTAACATTCTAATATGACTTTCTAAACTGCATAACACGCCGTCCCAAGGCACATTAGTGCCACTTTGCCTCACAATTTATCAGAAGACTAGAACCACCTGTCAGTTTGCTGATAATGCAGATCTGTTGTAAGCTCAGGCCTTTCACTGGCCTCGGGTGCTTTGTGCGTTTCAGCAAGATTGAAGCAATTAAAGTAGAAGCATGGCTTTTTTAATATACTGTTACAGAAATCAAGCGCTCAGTGAGTACATTTACATGCACATTCTAAAACTAACTAGGCTACTCTGTCTAAACTAATTTGCATTTAAACAGTATATTCACTTTGTATTTTTTATTAAAAATGTACGGTATGAGGTAATTCCGTTTATATTGATTTACAACAGTTTAATATGAGCTCACCTTAAAAAAAAGCAGAGGACACAGAGTTGTGAGTGGCTGCTGCTGCAGGGAAAGTACAATTCTGTATATCCTAAACATGAGCCATTCTTTATATTGAGGGCTTTAAAGGAAAACAAAAGATGAATGTTTTAAAGTATTTTGTAAAGTAGATTGTAATGCGACGCTGTTAGAAGGTCATATTTTTTTCACACCCATTTTTGAAAAGCATGGTTACATTTAATATATTTGTTTTCAAAGCCTTTAATATGGACATTGTTACTTTTAAAGGTGCCATATAATAAAAATCTGGATATACCTAGGCATAGATGAATAAGAGTTCAGTACATGGAAATGACATACCGTGACCTTCAAACACCATTGTTTTCACATTCTCATGTAAATCCTGTGATTGTCAAATCCCTGAGGAAAAACAGCAGTACTGAGTGATTAAAGCAATGTTAATTTTTTAAGAGAGAGATTATAAACTTAGAGAGATTATAAACTTCAATTGTATCTTTATAGTGTTACTGTTTTTTTGCCATGGATGTTTGTAATGAGGCAATAAACATGTAGACTGCCGAGAATAAGTGTTTAATACACATTTATGCATTGTGTCATATCGCTAAGCTCTTACTATTTACTGTCATGAAAAGATGGCAGGAAACTTCAAAATATATTAATATATGATATTAAAATCTACCAAATATATTTAAAACACAAAATACAACTCTAAAACATATCTGTCAGCTCCTTCCGTCAGCTCATTAATATACACATTCCAAATATGGTCAAAACCGAGCATTATAACCTTACATATAAAAACACACTGTTAAAAATGCTGGGTTTCTCACATTCGGTTTGTGTTGGTATAGCATGAAGGAATTAAGTTAACTTGTTAGTTTTTACAAATTTAAATTGATTGAACACAAAACAATTAAAGGGCACCTATTCTACCCCTTTTTTAAGATGTAATATTAATATTATGGTTCTTCTCAGTGTGCCAGTTTAGCTTCAGTTCAAAACACAATTCAGATTTTTTTATTATGATGTGTTAAAAAGTGCCATTTTGGGGACGTATACACAGTTCATTGTTTTAGGGGCGTGTAGCTTCACATGAAAATTAGTTTGACTTCCCGCCCAACTTAACAAGGGGGCTGAGCCAAGAGCTCCCCTCTTTGTGTATGGCAACAGACAGACAGGCAGACAGAGAGAAGCAACATGAGTGAGAGGACCAGCATTCAGCCGTACATGTACGACTCGGACACAGACCAAGCAGAGACTACAAAATCATTTGTGTCTTTGTATAGTTTAACTGTGTGCTAGTTTAAAACTCCGAGCTTGTAGCCTACACTGAGACTAATAACCAAGCACACTGAATTAACTTTGACTTAAGGGCATCACACACCGGATGCGCCACGACACGGTGCACACATGACAGTTGAAAGTATCGCACACTTGCTGCTCCAGTGTGTGTCCCCTGATAGAAACTTATGTTTAGAATTCAGAAATGCATGCAGCTGCGTGGCGCTTCTGGTGTATGACCTGCTTGAGGCTATAACTAAAGGGCGTCATACATCGGATGCGCAGCTCAGAGCCACGACACAGCACAACAGTTACGCACATTTGCATGTTATTTAAAATGAAACAATTCAGATAATGCTCTGTGGTGCGGCAGAAATATGAAAAGTCCTGAGCAGGGCCAGCGCATCCATAGAGGCGACCTAGGCGGCAGAATAGTGAACGAACCCCCCGGTCCTCACTTTCGTCCGCGACACCCTCCCGGTCCTCACTTTCATCCGCGACAACGCGAAATGCATGGCACTGCGCGTCGTTAGTTCGTTATTTTCAATGGAGGGATGCACACGTGAGGCAATGCGCTCGCACTTTTCAGCTGCATAGTTAAGATGATAGGGAGCTTCTGTGACCGCGGGAAATGCAAACCGCTGAAGTTAAGGAAGACGCAATGAAAAGTACACATGTATGCAAACCCACCAAAACTCACAAACACTGGCGACGAGGAGAGCGAAAACGGGGTGAATGTTGAGCCCAATGAGCCTTACATCTAAAAATAAAGCAAGGGTGTTTCTTTGGTGACATCGCTTTGACACACGCTGAAAAGGGTGACGTGAAACAACATACTGAGGATATGGTAATGCGCACTTGTCAATCAATATTGGTGGGCGAGGGGACCGCACTCCTACGTCAAGTTGTGGTCGGTCTCAAAACCGCTCCAATTGGTCCACCGTTTTTATGTTGTTAAATTGAAAAAAATGGGCTGAGTGTGTTTATATCACCCCAATATGACGGTCTATACGCTATACCTACACATATGTCTGTCCAAACAGCTTGAAAAGTAGAATTTTTACCATAGGTGCCCTTTAAGTTGTATCAGCTCATTTTAAATAAGTAATACACGTCTTTTTGAAGGGTCTTCATTCACACTATCTTAATCATTTTTCAAATATTGCTCATCTACACTGAAATGACTGAATATGTTTACATCCCTTGTATACTGTTATTGAAAAACAGATGAGTAAAATCTGCCTCCATTGAAGAAATACTATCTGAAATGTGCGCAAACTGACATCTTTAATAACGCTATCAAGATCAGCAAAAAAAAAAAAAGGTGTTATACATCACCTGCCCTCTTGCTTTTAGATGAGTGGGTCACGACAACTAAAAATGTGTTTTCATTTTTTCGAAAGCCTCTGTTTTTACACCACTACAATGGGGAATGTTTTGAAATGTTGGAGAGTTGTTGTTTTTTTATTTATGAACAAAAATTATTTCTTATATAGAGGCCTATATGGTGAGACAAAGTTACAAGCCAAAAACATGTGTGGTCGTGTAAACATATAAACCCATTTTCCTTTATCAGCATAAAGGTCATAAATGGCTTAAAAAGAAACAGATGGACACATTTTTGCTCAAAACCCGCAGTTTCACCCAGTAAACACCTCAGCCTGCAATCTGAATGTTTACTGAATATGTGTGATGTGTGACAGGAAAGTGTCCTGTGGATTAAAAACACATTAAGGAGAAAAAAATGCTTATACAATTACTTTTTTTTTAAGGAGCCTTTTCTATCAAAGTAGGAGACGAGGGTATACCAGTTTTTTGCTAACATTTTGGAACCATGTGAGATTTTGAATGCTTTAATAAACATTGCATCTCACATAATATCCTCTAAGGGTGCTTTTCACCACCAGGAAATAACCTGAGTTTTTTTTTTAAATTAGAGTATTGTAAATGTGGTTTACTTTTATTGCTGGGTTATTGATTTGCATGCAAACCAGTAAAGTGGGTTATTTCAATGAGCTGAATTTTGGTGGTTATCAGAGCACTAACAGTGAACATGCTTTATACAAAGATTTAGATGATTGCTGTAGCTGATCAAAACTTTTAATAAGTTTTGATTAATCAAATACACATTTGTTGATATCAGTATGTAATGTTCAGCTCAAACCATGAACTGACAAAGTGCTTCTAGCTATACACTAACCATGTGTTTATTTAGTTTTCTAAGATACCTCAGAGGTTGGATGATGTACACTTTCAATAATAAAGGTAAACCATGAGCTGTCACTTGGGTAATACCTTTTTCAAAAGTTACACATTTGTACTTGAAGGGTCCATATTGGTGCCTCAAAAGTAAATATTAGTACCTAAAAATTTTAGGAGGAACACTTTTGTTTTTTTTTAGGTACTAATATGTACCCTTGCGGTATTAATATGGACTTTTTAGGTACACCGTAAAACCCAAAAGTTAAGTTAACTTAACCATTTGAGGAAACCGATTGCAGCAAACAATTTAAGTTCAAAAACTAATTCTAATGAGTATTGTAAAACCCTATAACTTAAGACAACTTAAACCATTTGAGGAAACCGATTGCTACAGGCTATTTGAGTAAAAAAAACTAATCTATATGAGTACTGTGAACTTACTCCATTTAAGTTGATGAGATATTTAATTAATTCATTACTTTAAACACTGAGTTCAAAACTCTTTTCAAATGAGTAAATTAATTTTCAGTAAAGTTTGAGTTAACTACACTCATTTTAATAAAATTGACTGTTGGGTTTTACCATGTACAAGTTTGTACCTTTAGAAAAGGTACCACCCCAGTGACGGCTTGCATACCTTTTTTTCTGAGAGTGTAAGGTAAAGTATAATTTCATTGTTGTTTGATATTCTTTCTCATGGTCTTCCTTTTCTTAGGCTATATGCATAGTTACAAATCAGAGAGAAACTAACCGATGAGATTAAGAAAATGTTTTAACCATATATATGAGGCTAAGACAGATGCAGATTTGCAAATGTAAATAAAAATAAATAATAATAATAATAAATAATGGAATATGTTTTATATATAATAAATAAATATGCATTTATGAATTAATGTTTTTTTTCATTAACAGTCATTGAAAAATAAATATAAAATATAAAAAGTTATTAAAGATTATAAAATAAATTAAAATCTTGACATTAAGTAAAATATGATCAATTAAAACAACAGTGAAGACATTGATTGATTGATAATGTCTGGGAAAATAAATGTTTTATTTTGCAAGAAATTCTGGGCATTTGAATATTTTGTTCATTACAGAATTCTTTGTGCCATGGTTTCACAGAATATTAAGCAAGGCAGCTGTGTTCAGTTGATATAAAAATGTATTTCTTCATATAATTATTAAATGATCAGCTGACACTGCTGAGACCGAAATAATAAACTCTGAAAATCAACTTTGCTGGCTTGTGAATAACTATATTTTAAAAGTTATTTTAATTTAGATATCTTGAAATAATATTTGAAAATGAAATAATATTACAATTTTACTGTATTTTTATTAGTTAGGTGCTTTGCTAAATGCATATAAAGCGGTTGTTTTAAATTAAATACTGTATATCATTTCACAGTAATACTGTTTGTACTGTATTTTTTACCAGTTAACTTGGCCTAGAAAAAAAATTGAGTTCTGGAAAGCTTTTGTTTTCAGTTGTTCTTTACTTGTGACATCAAGAGCTTGATTTAAGTACACTTTCAAGATGTTTGGAGTTCAGTCTGGATTAGTTGCAGCCTTTATAGTTCTTTTTCTTGTCCTCCTGTGTTAATTGAAAGCAGCTGTCCTGCACTGTCACGTGGTAACAGCCGTGCACTTTTGGCAGAACGAGGAACTGGATCTGAGATTTGTGGGTAACATGGCAGACTGAAGACATGAAACTGTACAAAATTCCACTTTTAAGCTTTGACCGTGAATCATTGCTGCTCATTAATATCAATGGAAATAATTGTTTTATTGCTTTTTGATTAAAGCAATGATTTTCCATAAAGGAAAATGTAAGGGCTTAAATTGGAGACAGATGTGACCATAAATAAAGATGTAAATGACAATAGCATGCTATTTAGCTTTAGGTTGAAATGCAAGAAATTACAATGACAATAATAGTCACAAAGAAGATGCAGATTATTTGTTTTAGGCGTCATTTGTTTATAAAAATCTTTACATGACAGCTTAATAAAATTAAAAGAAATTGCAGCGTTAAATATAATTTAAACAAATGTGGAAGCAAAAAATACTACACTCTCAGAAATAAAGGTACAGGAGCTGTCACTGGGCAGTACCTTTTCAAAAGATGCATATTTGTACCTGAAGGATCCATAATGGTACCTCAGAGGTACTTTTTAGGTACATTTGGGCACTAATATGCACCTTTGAGGTACCACTGTGGACTTTTTAAGTACAAATATGTATGTTATCTACCATATGTGTATATGTACCACCTCAGTGACAGTATAATGTAAATGTACAGTGAGAGTATAATAGTAAATATTTTAAAAAAATAACCATAAACAGTGATTTCTGTTTATCGTACTGTCAGATGTCCTTTAGCTCAGTGCTCTGACTGGCCATACCGATGATATAAAGAAAATGCTTTTTGCTATTTTAGGTGGAGGAGCTACTAAATATGCCCTGCCCTAAATTGTCAGCATATCGAACATTCCAGTGCACTTCAATGGACCTTTAAAGTGATGTCAGAAGTGATTGGCTCAAGTGATCATGCTCTTCACTGAGTGCTTAGACAGATACACAGACATGGGAGTATTCAAAAGCTGCATCTATCCCTTGGTAAAGAGTGTAAAGTGTGATCATTGTAGCCAATCACAGTCATAGGTATTGAGAATGTGAACACAACGGCCAATCAGCAGTGTTTAAGAATTTGCTTAGCTGTGCTTAAAATGCAAGTGGAAAATGCTGGTATCATCACACATTTTTTTCTATTTTATTTCAGTACAGACTGTTACTGAAGTCACTACTTTTAGCATCTTTAAACTTAAAGGTATAGTTCAACTGAAATTGAAAATAATTTCACAACCTTATGTTGAACCTCTATGAATTTCGAAAACCAATTAAGATATTTAAATGAAATCTGTAAGTTCTCTCATTCTCCATAGACAGCGAAGGTCCAGAGACATTCAAAGTTCAGAAAAGTATCAGAAAAGTGATCAAAATGAGTCCATGTGTCTTCAGTGGTTAAATCAGAATATTATGAAGCTACGATAATACTTTTGTGCACACATTTAAAACAACGATAACTACTTTGGTCGAACAATTTTTTCACCTTAATGTCAGTATATTCATGAGCAATGGGCTCTGGTTAATCCATGGATACCCATGCACAACTTTATCTGAAGTTTGATAATATTTTATATATTTGACGTGGTCTGTTTTGAGGATGTTTTTGGGCAACGAGATGTCACTTTTCTGTCTATAGAAGATCAGGAAACTCTCAGATGTGTTTTCCAGCTGTGGCGGCAGGACTGGTAGACACAGATCTTCCAACTACCTATGGCAATAATGGTGTTATTTCAATGACAAATGTCATAAGCGCAGTATTACAAGTCGAGATCGCATTCATGTAATACGAGCATGCAAATCTCTTTGCTTCCGCGCCGATTGCCTCTGTTCGTGCACAAAACTTCTTGCACACCCTCAAATAAACTCTGCTCAAGTGCAGATTTTCTTGTACGCGCTTAAACGCAGCTGAAGTGTGATTTAGTGTGTTTATGTAACAAGTATGTCTCCAACATTTATTAGATTTGCTAAGAACATTTATATTTGCGTCCAATAGACCTACAGAGCGGCATTAATGTGTCCTGAAGTAAAGTGAAACGGCTATAAACTCCAGCAAGATAGTCATTGTATGCAGAGCCATAGACTATAAAGTATAATTATGGAAACTTTGTTAATCAGAATCAGAATCAGTTTTATTGCCAAGTGTGCTTCACACACACAAGGAATTTGTTTTGGCAACAGAAGCTTTCAGTGTACATAAAGTGACGAGTGACAACACAAAATTAAATACAAGAAAAGAAAAGGCAATAAACATTAAACAGAGATGCAGTTAGTCAAAAAGATCTGGATGTTGAATGTATGTACAGATATTTTGTAAATATACAGGTTAACTGAAAACTACGTTGTGTTTGCTGGCCTCACGCATCACGCACCTGTCAGTCAGTCAGCATGTCACTTTAAAGGGTTAATCAAATAACGCACAGCACTACGATTACAGAAAAGTTTGCGCTGTTATAATTCACTTACCTTTTAATACGTTTTGGTGCGATTATAACCCGCTATTAAAAAAACAACAATGACTGAATGTTTTTGAATGAGAAGCTGTTATGTAGCCGTGGCGGGATGAATTTTGGTGTGGCGCCCCGCCATGGAAGAATGAATGTAGCAGAAACCATGATTTGGTCTGAACGTTAAGATATCCTACCTGCTTATCAAAATGTGCACCCTGTTCACACAGAAAAGATTGCATCAACATAGTTCAGATAGAGAATGGCAGGCAAATATCAACAACCTACCTTCTTTTTTTAAGTTTGGTGTTGTAATTACTACGAAAAAGTTTTCTCTCTGGTGAATGTTACTTGATGTGTTGCTGTGATGTCTACAGTGTTGTCTTTAAATGGTAACTTGCAGAGTGGGACATAGGCTTTCAGTGCTATCAGGCTAACGTTGGCATAGTTAGCATAAATTTGTGACATTCAGAACACTGTGAAAATAGGGTCTTCTTATCTGTCAAACAATATCATCATTTAATGTCTTCCTCTTGGCAAGCAATTCCGACATAGTGAGTGTACTGTGAAACTAATACTTTACACTGTGAGGGACAAGCTTACACTGTTGTGTAACAGACGACATCCCCAACTGCTTTCCAATGTTACGGTTGCCACAACAGAAGGTGCAGACACAGAGACAGACCCACCTCCACTTACACAGAGGAAATATTTCAGCGAGGTTTTATAGCTACACGCTACTGTACGCTAGTTTTTATGTTGATGTGAACTCGCAGGACCATAAATCCTTTCAGATCATAAATTTCTACCAGTTCTCTACAGGTTTTTTTTAGGCACACTTCAGAATAACTTTCTGAAGTTATTCAACTAAAAACTTTTTTTCTGTGGTGTCAAGTACATCTTTAATAATAAAATGCTTCTCACTCTTTCCTTAATCCATCTCAACTTTAATTTGCATATTTCTAACAATGTCAGAAACTTTTAGTAGCACTTTTTTATGAGTTTTGTCTATTTATGATGCCTTCCTCATTTTTAAATCGCTTTGCATAAATTGTCCGCTAAATAAGTAGTGCCCAACTGGGGTTTTCAGTGGGCACAGAAGCTGAAATGCTTTGAGGCCTAATCAAGATAGTCTTATGATTCCTTAAACCCTATGTGGACTTGAAGAGATGATGCCAACTACTCATTACTTCATGGACAACACAAAATCTTAAGCAATACACAAATACACTTGATTTAAAATGTATTATACACATAGATATTGCCTTTTTGAAAAAGACACTATACTGCAGGTTAAATATATACTGTCCAGCCATGAAACACCTTAACTTTCTGATTTTGAACAATAATTACTGTGAAAAGCACTATACAAATAAGCTTGAATTTGACATTAACATAAAAAAAATCCCTAACAATTTAATTTAAGAATGTTTAGGATTATATGTTTACAATTCAATAAAATAATAATAGTCAGTAGTCTACTAGGGCTCAAGAATGCAGACAAACCTGTACAACAACAATCCAGTTAAAAGGCATTTTGTAAATCAACAATATTGACAATGGTTTAATTGTAGTAGCATTGACAGTAACCCTGGTTATATGACAGAAAAGTAGAATATTCATATATAATTGTTTATTAATATTGTACTGTACTAACTGTATTAAAGGAACACTCCACTTTTTTGAAAGTAGGCTCATTTTTACAACTCTCCTTAAGTTAAACAGTTGAGTTTTACCATTTTTTTTAATCAATTCAGCGGATATCTGGGTCTGGCTGGAGCACTTTTAGCGTAGCATAGATCATTGAATCGGATTAGACCATTAGCATCTCGTTAAAAAGTGACCAAAGAGGTTATAATACTCCTATTTAAAGCTTGACTCTTCTGTAGTTACATCCTGTACTTAGACTGAGGAAAATCTACATGATAGACTTAGGTCTGATATTTTCCATCCATCCATCCATCCATCCATCCATCCATCCATCCATCCATCCATCCATCC
>CAIGQZ010032280.1:5212884-5226684 GCA_903798205.1 Danio tinwini
TATATATATATATATATATATACACACACACACACACACAGTATATTAATAATGTGTAGAAATTAAATTTAATTCATTGTGTAATAATATTTGAATGGGACATTATTTAAAAATATTTATTAACACTTTATTTAATAAATATTTCTTAATAAATAACTGACTGTTCAAATTTTTATACTGTATAATGTTTCTTAACATTTTTTAATCGTTTATATGATTTTTGCTCAGGCAAACACTTTTTATATATAAAAAAATGAACCACAAAAACATCTGCATATGCTTTTTCTATTTATGACATCCTAGCATTGAACTCAGACATCCCAATGGGGCAGATGAATCATACTTGTCTTTTTTCTGTAGCATACCACGTCTTTTTCATGCCTCTCTAGGGAGTGGTGTCATTCTTGACCTTACCCCACCCTCAAGACTATGAAAAGTTGTTTTATATCCATTCTATCACCAACACCAGTTTATTAACACGTGCTTTGACTGTGATGACCAACGAGAGTTAAATATCTAGTCTAAGGCTACGTTATTCTTGATATGTTTGAAGCATGTTCAATGTAAAATGCTCTTGTGAGAATTATTGTAGATAAACAAACCAACTACAAATAAACAGATTTTGCTACAATGGACAGTAGCTGTATTAAACACATTTGTAGTAAAACTATTTATACAGTAAATGTTAATCAGTAGCTATGTTTACATTCAAAGATGTGAATTAACTTTATGCGTAAAACTGGAATATCATAAAAGACGTGCGAATAATGCAGCATTTCCATACAACGAGTCAAAGAGAACAAAATTGTCACTTCCTGATTACCTGGCGACTTACAGTGAACACGTGGTGGCTTTTGAAGGCAACAGATGCAGAGCACAGACACTCTTGACAGTTCTGGATGTAATTAATAATATGATAATCTGATAATAACACTAATACTGTAACGGTTACGACATTTTAGAATGACCTAAATAACATTTCAGATGTTTAACAATGTGCTCAGCCTGCTGGTTTATCCATTCACACACATTTTTCTCATCACATGATCTCTAAATCACATGACCTTTTTTAATGGGCATACTGGAATTTGTTCGGTAAAAGTGTTTCCATCGCATCTTTTCTTATCGAATAAAAAGTTTATCCTCTTTTATTATGTGCATACAGTTTTTATGTGCATTTTCAAAACTTATGCGCATCTTGCCGTTTTCATCAACCATTTTTTATGTGCATATTTAATTCAATTCACCTTTATTTCTATAGTGCTTTTACAATGTAGATTGTGTCAAAGCAGCTTCACATGAAAGATTATAGTAAATTGAAACAGTGTCAGTTCAGTTTTCAGTGTTCAGTTTAGTTTAGCTCAATTCAGTGTGGTTTAATGATCACTACTGAGATTCCAAACACTGAAGAGCAATTCCATCAATGCGCAGCTCTACAGTTCCCGAACCATGCAATATCCAAAATGGAAACATAGCTAATGTGCCAAAAAAAACTGGGTTGCTACACCTTTACAAATTTTTAACAGTGATTAGTTTTGAAATAAATGAAGTATTTTAGTATTTCCCAGGATTCCTGTTCACATTTAAGTTGGAAATGCTTAAAACATCTTTGTCTATGTAAATTGTAACTTTGTTTGGTTAAATTGTTTATGTTGGCTTGAGAATGTTTACATTGATATTACATTTAAATTATTATTTAGCACATTTCAAGCATGTTTTAACATATTTATGGAATGACGATATGTTTTTAGTATAATTCTAGCATGTTTTAGCACATGGCTGACATGTTTTATTATAGCATGTTTAAGCATTTCTAAAACCTACATAAAACTATTTAAAATCTCCTGACGAGCTGAAGCATTCATGGTATTCTTTTGACAATCTTTTTGTTAGAAAAGTTTCTCTACCGATACATCCAAATTGCACTCGACATGATTTCTCCACTTTTATAGTCCGCAATACCACAGGAAAACTTTATTAAATGTGTCCGTTTAGGGATTTAACCAAACATATGAACACAAGGCAAAAACCTATGTTAAGTTGAGAAACTCTTGCCTGAATGTTTGAAACCACTTTAGAAAGAAAGAAAGAAAGAAAGAAAAATAAAACAAAAGAAAGATGCTAAGTCAAGCTAGCAATGTGTTAGAATTGCTACCATGACTTAGCATGTTACATTTTTAGCCTGTTTTAAAATGGATACCGCATTGTGGCATGTATATCATGCACTAAAGTTCTCATGACATATTTTTTAAGTATAATTTTACTAAACTGTAATTGATTGGTTATTTATTAACTTTAATTACAATTTATTTAATAAACTGTAGTTTTTGCAGATGTCACGTGAAGTTTTTACATAGCATTTATGTTTACCACCACAGTAAAAGTGAATATCACATACAGTAGCAGGAGCATACTGGTATAAATAGATACCTTTTTCAGATACCTTTGTTTTTGTTGTTCACAAACCACAACAGGAAATCATTGTCACACAAGAGCGTTAAATCAAAAATGCGAGAGATTTTTACATATTTCTAACATGTTTTAGCAATTGTTTATCATGTTTTGCTAGCACATTTCTAGCATTTTTATGGCTGTTTTAGTGTGTTTTAGCATTGTTTAGCATGTTTGACATTTGTAAAGCCTAAATACAACTGAGAGACAGGATGCACTAAAGTTCTCATTATTGGTATTTTTTTGTAATATTTGACCAAAATGTAATTTATTGATTTATTTACAAACTTTAATTTCATTTTATTTAATATGGGAAAGATTTTACATATTTTTACCATGCTTTAGCAGTTGTTTATCATGTTTTGCTAGCACATTTGAAGCATTTTTAAAAATGGCTATGTTTTAGCGTGTTTTTAGCATTAGTTAGCATTTTTGACATTTGTAAAGCCTAAATACTGCTAAGAGACGGGATGCACAGTTCCCATTCCTTTTTTAAGTAATATTTCGCCAAATTCATTTATTGATTTATTAACAAACTTTAATTTTATTTTGCTTAATACGCTTTTTCATATTTGACAATGTCGAGGATGTTTTTACATAATAGCATTTATCTTTACATTACTGTTAAAGTGAATAGCACATAAACAAAGATATCTATGTGGAACATGATTAAATATTTTATAATTTCCCAGATATCTTTCCCAGATATTTTTGTAGTCCACACTACAGCAGGAAAACATTGTTGCATTTTTCCACATAGAAAAGGATTAAATCAAAAATGTGACAGATTTCACATATTTCTTACATGGTTTGGCAGTTGTCTATCATGTTTTGCTAGCACATTTCTAGAGGTTTTAAAAATGGCTACCATGTTTTAGCATGTTTTTAGCACTAATTAGCATGTATGACATTTGTAAAGCCTAAATACAACTGAGAGATGGGACGCACTAAAGTTCTCATTATTTTTACTTTTGTTTGTAAAAATTTGACCAAAATGTAATTCCTTGATTTATTTACGAACTTAAATTTCATTTTATTGAATACACTTTGTCATATTTGTAGATGTACAGGATGTTTTTACATAGTAACATTTATCTTTACCATCACTGTTAAAGCGAATAGCACATAAACAAAGATGTCTATAGGCCCGTTTCCACTGAGTGGTACGGTACGGGTCGGTACGCTTTTATAGCCGTTTCCACTGTCAAAAGCGTACTGAACCGATCCGTACCGTACCACTTTTTCGGCACCCTTTCGAAAGGGTACCAAAGACGAGAAAGGGTACCCAAAGGTGGAGCTACACGCGCAGCTGAACGCTGATTGGTTTACAGAGATACGTCACGATCTCGTAGAGCTAGCCAGAATCAAAACAATGGAGCCGCCATGTTTTTAAATGCACAGCCGAGACAACTATATGCATATAATAACGATACATGGATGACCAGGGCTCAAAACAAACCTTGTCGTTGTCTTGATGAACAACCACAAAGCCAAGAATCTGCCGTGTTCTGTTGTTGTTTTATGAGGCCGTCTAAAAGTGCGAGCAGTTTTTTGCTTTCTCCAGGGAGCCCGTGTTCGCGTCTAGATTTGATATAACGAACTTCTTGAGCTGATAATAATAACGTGCGTGTGTGATTAATGAAGCGTCTTCGACATCTGATCCATTCAGAAAGAAAAGGACAAATGCGAGAGTGAAGCGCGGAAAAAAAGGAGAAGCCCAACAGGATTACAAGGATTCCTGTCAGGAGCAAATAGTTTCAGCAACCTGAATCATGAACAAACTGCCATGTTTATCATCGCCTTTTGGACTATTATGAACTCGGAATGATAGAAATTACTCTCTAACAGAGGCTACATGTGCTGGTGAAAACTGTGGGCTACTGTATATGTTGCGTGTTGTTTTTGAACTCAAATAAGGACTTAATGTATGCTGTGTGTAGTTTATCTGTAATTGGTAACATATCGGAGACTGTAAGGGTCTGTATGTGTTTATATATGTTGCATTTATTTATTTATTTTATATAATTGCAGACGTTACAGTAGGCTGTAACACTGTCATTGATCTGCAGTTATAATCAAATCATGTTCATAGAAATGTTAGTAATAAACATTTATAAACAAGTATTAATATGTTTAAAGCATCTGTTTTGTTAGAAGAGCTTCTCATATAATGTGAACGAACTGTACAGCTTTACTGTAGACATTTATTCGAGCGAGAATGACGTCGACTGAAACTCTCTGTAGTACACCACGCCCACCAAAAGGGTACCCTTTGTAATGGAAACGCAAGCTTGATAAAGGTGACCCGTACTGACCCGAACCGTACCGTACTGTACCACTCAGTGGAAACTAGCCATATGTGTAACATAATTAAATATGTTATTTTTCCCAGATATTATTGTTTTTGTAGTCCACACTACAGCAGGAAAAATGTTCACGTTTTTCCACATAGAAGAATGTTATGTCAAACACGCAGTGCAATGTGTCTTCTAATGTATCAGTATTAGTGTAGATATTGCCAAAAGCTTTCAGACAGCTATGAGCAAAACCTGCTGAATTTTATAAATGCGTTTCATGTCACAAAAGTTTCCCATGCTTTGTTACATAACGTGCCCTAGGCACTTTATTAACAGGCTGTTTACTTCCAATACGATGCATACAGACTTTGCACTGAGTAAAAGCCATGGCTCAATATGGATTGTGGGTTGTTATTGACATTTAGGTTTTTTCTGCACAGATTGAACGCCGTATGGAGTTGGTGCGGGTCGTTTCGCACAACACGCACAAAAGAATGGCTGTGTGTTTGCAGGGGCAGATTGGCACTGATGCTGAGAAGAGACATGTAAGGGCAAAACGGTGCTTATGGCTACACAAAATGTCAGTCATCATTACATATTTTGGATTGCATGTAATGTTGCACAAACTCCCTGTGTTTCTGTCACAGAAAAAACTTCCACTGACAGCGCTGTCACAGGCCATGCAGGATGGGGGGAACCAGCTGGGGGAGGAGTCTCTGATTGGGTAAAACGCCATGACATCATTATTGATTTACACTCAAGTCTGCTGCTTTATTGTTAAATCGGGAATTAATTAGCTCATTGTATTATTAATATAAGATGATGACTCATGATCATTAAACTGGTGGAAAGTGAGTAAAATCTTTATAATATTACAAGATTGAATGTTATTAATCATCATTTACAGTTCACAGAAATTGTGTTCTTTTGAACTTACTGTTAAAAAATACAGTATCATGTGAAAGTTTGGGAGCACATTGTAGAATATGTGGAAATGTTAATAATTGTAACAATATAAGAGAGATCATACAAAACGCTTGTGAATTATTTATTTTTTTTAAATTTATTTTTATGTAGTACTGTCCTGAGCAAGGTATTTTCATAAAAGTTGTTTATATATAGTCCACAAGACAGGAAAATACGTGAAATTATTTAAATAATCTTAATTAATTTTCCACAAAAAGAAAACCAGAGATAGAAGAAGAAATGATTTATAAGCAACAAGTCACAATAGACTCTTTCTGAAGACCAAGAGTGTTTTCTGAAGGATTATGTGAGACTGGAGTGATGACTGAATATTTTGCTCTGTTGTCACAGGAATCATTTTCATAATAAGAACGTATACATAGAAAGAGCAGTGATTTTATGTATGATTTAAAAATGTTTTAAGTGACTAGAGCCTTTTTGGTATCTTCTGTGCAGGAAGATGATGGAGATGTGTGGAGATGCGGAGAACAGACTGGCCTCAGAGCTGATGCAGCATGAGATGAACATCGAGAAGGAGATCTTAGACCCCCTCAATCAGCTAGCAGAGGTACACACTGTCCTTCATGGATTATGCAAGCTCATTTCCCCAATTTTTATTAGGGAGCCACTGAATTTTCAGCTGCCAGAAGTGATCATCTGAAAATGTCATTTTCAATATTTAGACAAAAAAGAAAAATAACCCATTAACCTATTTATAACTAGGGCCAGACAGAATCTGTGGACTTTTTTGGTTTTTCTGTGGAGAATTTTGTTAAAAATCTGCGGATTTATGCAGAATGATTTTGGGAGTATCTTAACTAAAACCTTAATATATGAAATAATAAGTAATACCTTTTTAACTTTTATTTAATGTTTACAATGCAAATACAATTAGATTCACTTTATTTGGTAAACAAAGCAAGTCTCTCATATAACATATCTACTAAAAGACAGAAAATCTGACTTTACAATCTGTATTGTAAATAAATCATATGAATATTTTCATAATAGTCAATAATATTAATGAAATTAATTAAAAAACTGAATAAATCTAAATTTACAAACATTTACAAGTAAATAAACAGAATCAATGATGTGCTAAAATCTGTGGAATTCAGATCCCTGCAGATTTCGTGTGGGCCTACTAATAACCCAAATAACTCGCATTCATTTCAGTGACTTGTGCCGCGCAAGGGTGGTTTGTTGTTGCACAGACCGAAGTGCAAGATCGGTGGAGTGCACCATAGACTAGCTTGCATATGCAGCACAGACAAATGTTTAAAGTAGTTCATTATTCCACTGTGAATATTCTGCTCATCTATATATATATACTTACTTGCCTACAGTATGCATGTACTTTTCATACTAGCCGAAGAAGCTACATCTGTTTAAATAACACACTGACAGGACATTTCTATGTGGTCTACTTGTTCCTGCTGCTTGCAATAGTGCTGCTCTGCTGTCATGGCAACGCTGATATAAAGATGCTTTTCGACTTGTTCACTGTCAGTGAAATTTACTGTGAATAAAATGTGGTTATTTTATTGGCTTGTGTTTTTAAATATCAGTGTAATTAAGTTCATGAGTTAAATGTTAAAATTTAAATAATAACTAATTATTACAAAGAGTTTTGTATGTAGGCCAATGTATCCAGAAATTAGTTTTTTGTTTTTGGTCTGGAATTTTCCTTTGGTGCATACCTAGTGTTTATATTTACATATTTGGCCATGATCTGACACTTTTAACACTATTAGTCAATCAAAGTGTTTTATTACGCTGGTGAATTGCGAGCACTCTAAAAACACTCTAATAAAATAAACTTCAAAACTGGTGAGAGAAAAATGCATGCTTAGTGCCTGGCTACACTTTCGCTTTAAAAAAACAAAACAAAACCGTGGTGCTTCCATTGACAACAGCAGAAAAAAACACTCTGCTTGAGTTTCTGTCAATGGACATGGCCCTTTAGGGTAGTTCAGTTCAATCCTAGTTTGGTAAACTTTGGTCAGGACATGAATTCTGACCAAGCGCAATTAGTGTTTACAGTGTAATTTTAAGGCTGAACCTAAACATAACAAACAAATGCTTTCATATATCTTTTGTGACTGAACTTAATAAACATGCTAAGCTAAATGTGCTCAAATTGCCCTGTAAAAAGAAAACACACACACACATGTAAGTTTCAATCAACAATCAATTTTCAATCATAAATCAACATACAGACTGTCACAAGGGGGGTGTGGCTGACAGCCGTGAGAATGGAACGAGGCCAGTTGTACTTGTTAATAAGGATCACCTGTTCTCATACTGGTTTTAAGTCTCACAGAGGAGCACAAGCATAAAAGAAGGAGTGATGACAGAGGAAGACGAGAGAGGATCAGACCTGGACAACTTATGTTTGCTTTCAGTTTGGTGGCCGCAAGGGACTGCCTCCACCCATTTGTTTTATGTTCATTTATTTAATACAATTATTTTAAATTCTTCGGTTCTCCCCCTCCTTTTTCCTGATGGCCAGGAGCCAATCAAACTTCATTTGACAGACGTTATCGTCCAGTTACGTATCAACAACATATCTATTAATAATAATAATAATAATAATTGTAAATGGTGCCTTTCTGGACACCCAAGGTCACCTTAAAACAAGCATCAACAGCCATACCAGAACAAATTAAAAGAGTTAATAAAACATTGCTAAATAAAATATTAAATGCATGTAAGGAGTTGGAGGTACAAACACATCGTGAGTATAAAATAACAAGATAAAGGAGAATTTAAAGAAAGCCTGCTTAAAAAGATGGGTCTTGAGATGACATTTAAAAGTGTGAAGACTATCACTGCTCCTTAGGTCCAGGGGAAGTGAGTTCCATAGCCGAGGAGCCTACTGTGCTTAATCGAGTGTGAGGTGGCATCAAGCAGAAAGAGTTTGCTGATCTAAGAGAAGGGGTAAAAATATGGAGAAGTTCAGTGAGATATTGAGGAGCAAGATTATGAAGTGCCTTGAAAGTGAGAAGTAGCATTTTAAAATCAATACGAAACTTTACCGAAAGTCAGTGAAGCTGATAGAGAATTGGTGTGACATGCTCGTGAGATGAAGTCCTAGAGATGACATGAGCTGCATAGTTCTGAACCAGTTGGAGTTTATGGAGATATTTAGAAGGAAGCCCAGTGAGAAGTGCATTACAGTAGTAATATTAGTAGTAATATTACGCAGGTGGAATTATGCAGAATGCATAGTATTATTGATGTGACCTTCAAACGAGAGTGTGCTATCCAAGTTGACACCCAAGCTCTTGACCTGCAGAGAGGGACGAATTGTCCCAATCAGTCCAATATTAAATTGAACTGTATTTACAACTAAATAAGAGGGGGGACACCTACAAAATAAACAGAAATCATAGAGGCGTTCACTATAAATAAATATATATTTTTTTCAAATATCAACCATAAAACAGTTTTAAGACGACTTGAGGCTAATTGCATTTGATAAGTGTTCTTATACTCTCTCATGTGGGACAAATTCAAATCTCTGTGTGCTTTGCTTGTTTTTACTTGTTTTAGGTCCTAAAAACATGACTTATATTCCTTAAAATATAATAAACGTTAAAGGGATAAACTTCACCTGAAAATGATTTGCTCACCATTTACTTACACTCAAGTGGTTCCAAACTTTTATGAATTTCTTTCTTCCACTAAAAACTAAAGAGATACTGAAGATTGTTAAAAAATAAACAGCCATTGATATCCATAGTAGGAAAAACAAATCCTGTGGAAGTCAATGGCCCCGTTTTAGAAAGAAGGTTAAGTGAAAACTCAGAGTTTGTTAACCCTGAAATAAAAGAAAGTCTGGGTTTTTCGTTTCAAAATGGCAGGTTTGTCAAACTTGTGAAAGCAGGGTAAGTCGAGCCTGTTTCTGAAAGAGAGGTAACTTTAACTCCGAATCAGTTACTGTGGTAATTTACTCTGTGAAACTAACCTGGTCCGGAGCTCTAAATTTGGAGTTTTTGTTGGTCTCCTCCCCTTTTTTAAAGACAAAGCAGTATTTCTCGTCTTAGCCTTACGTTTCCATCCACCTATTTTAATGCGTTTTTTGAATATGCGCATAAAAAATCGATTCATTGAAATGCCAAGATGTGCATAATTTTTGAAAACACACATAAAAAATGTATGCGCATAACAGATTAGGATAAAATTTTTATTCGATAAGTAGAGATGCACATAAACTATGGAAACACTTTTACCGAACAAATTATAGTATGCACATTAAAAAAGGTCATGTGATTTTTGTTATAAGAGATCATGTGATGATGAAAATGTGTGTAAATGGACCAAAAAAACGCAGGCTGAGCACATTGTATGAAATGTTGTATTTTATTTATTCTAAAATGCCTTAACCATTTCAGTATTACTGTTGTTTTATTATTAATGACCTCCAAAACTGTCAAGAGCATCTGTTCTCCGCATCTCATGGCTTCAAACGCCACCACGTGTTCATTGTGTGTCGACATTTGTCTTCTGAGGTGAAAGTCATTTATTAAATAAAGAAAAGATTTATGCAGCTTCTTCTACTGCAGTAAATTCTGTTTTTACTGTTGATATTTGGCACCAGTTAATCAGGAAGTGACTATTTTGTTCTCTTTGACTGGTTGGATGGAAACGCTGCTTTATTCGCACGTCTTTTATGCAATAATAAATAATTACCTTAAATTCACTGACCTTCAACAGGGATGTCTACTGTAACTAGATTAATGGGATCATTACTCGTTCTAAAACTATTTGTTAATACTGCATTATAATTATAATACTTACATTATAAATGTCATGTCAACCTCTACCACTTGATCAATAATAAAGGCAGACACACAAGTGCACTTTTAAATCTATTAAAAACTCAATTTTAGAAATTTTATCTTAAACTGATCAGCGTGTGTAAATATGGGAACCTTAAATTAAACATTTCCACTGAACATCAAGCTAAGGTTATTTGCATTCTTGTTTTGTCAAATTTGTTGTAGAAACGATGCAGGAGCCTATTTTATGTAATTTAATGCAATTACATCTGAAATAACTTCAAGATTACAGCCAATTCACCACTTTTTCAAGTGAAAAGTCAATAAATGTCACACATTACATTACTTTTTTATTATACTTAAATATTTAAATACTTTAAATGTAAACTTATGCTTTTTTAAATTTGTGGTCATATTTGCTTTAACTTTGCATGAGCACATCAAGTTCAGCTGGAGACAGAAACGCTGATCCCTTTTTTTTTTTTAAGAGATGTTGCCATGGTGACTCGTAATATCTGCGCTTTATTGATAATGCCTTTTTATAGTCGCGGTGTGCACGCTTAACTCTGAATCAGTCTACTCAGAGTTGATTGACCCAACTCAGATCAGCTATTTTGAATCTGAAAACTCTTGAGTACTGAGTACTCTGATTACTCTGAGAGTAATCTCTCTGTAAATTAACTCAGTTCAAGTTTAAACTCCGAGTTGGTTGAACCTCCTTACTGAAACAGGCCCAATGTCTTTTTTCCCCCCAATGTTTTTCAGTTTTGTATATCTTCCTTTGTGTTGAACAGAAGACAGAAACTCAAATAAGTCTGGAACAACAGGAAGATGTATAAATGATGGCATACTTTAAATTTTTTGGTTGAACTATCCCTTTAACTATATTAAATAATAAGAAAAGATTAATATTCTCACAAAGTATTAAAATAGATAAAAACCTAAACTTGTTTTATTTTAGCCGTTTGTCATATAAACATTTTTCATTTAATTTAACTTGATGTACTGAATTTAATTGAGAAATATGTATTAAACCTCAATGAAAATAGGTCAAATTAAAACCATCTCTTATTAGTAGTACAATAACAATGTTGTTAGCCAGAATGTTTATTTCAGTATGTACTTTTAACTGAAACAGAATATTGAAAAGGGACGGGGCTTTCTTTTTGCACAACATTTTTTTTTCATGGCAAACTAATGGTAATAGCGTGGTTAAGAATAATGTCAAACTTATGTCAACATAGGAACGTCCCAACAAATGGTCAGACTTTGATTGAAGATTACCAAAACAAACTTCTTTTCCCCCAGTGACTTGCACAGATTAATTGTTTGCCTAAAAATGTGCGCTAGCAAAATAAACACCCTAAAGTTTGACTTCACACAGACTTTAAAATCAATGTCTATCATAATCTTCTTGTTTTGTCAGTTTGACATTCCTAACATCCTGAAACAGAGGAGGCAGTTAGCTAAGCTGGTGCTGGACTATGATTCTGCCCGGGCAAGGTAAAGTTTCTTTTACACATATCGGATTTATCTTACATCATACCTGTGTTTTTACCCACCTAACAACTGAAATGGTCTCTTTACAGGTGGTTGCAGGCGACCAAGTCAATAATCTCAGGAACAAACACACAAGCACTGACAGCCAAAGCAGACTCGCTTAAAGAAGAAGTGGACGAAGCTATGAACAAAATGGAGCTGTGTAAGGTACAGATGGGCAGACAAGCATAAACATGCCTTACTCCTATGAGTCGCTTAAATTTTGGATTTTAAAACATGGTGGCAGGGGTGTAAGAAGCATCTCACAGCTCATTGGCTTAGTTCCTTTATTCATCAGGGGTCGCCACAGCAGAATGAACCTCCAACTTATCCAGCATGTTTTACACAGCGGATGCTTTTCCTGCTGCTACCCAGTACTGGGAAACATCCATACACACTCATTCACACACATACACTATGGCCAATTTAGTTTATTCAATTCACTTATAGCATATGTCTTTGGTCTTGTGGGGGAAACTGGAGCACCCAGAGGAAACCCACGCAGAAACTCCTCACAGAAATGCCAACTGGCCCAGCCAGGAGTTGAACCTGTGGCCTTTTTGCTGTGAGGCGACAGTGCAAACCACTGAGCCATTGTGTTACCCTGGCTTGGTTTATGAATATTATATAGATGACATACTGTGGCTTTTGCATGGTTGAAAAAATACAATGTAAGTCCATGACTACCGGTTTCTTTTCTCTTTTGTGCTGTCGAAAAAAATAATTCTGTCATCATTTACTTACCCTTGTTCCAAACCTGTTCAGGGTGAGTAAACGATGACAGAATTTAGATTTGTGAGTGAACAATTATTTTAAGAAACAAAATCTCCCAAATCAATCTCAAATCACACCAGACATTAGTTTAGTTAAATACGTCATTTCGTTAAATTCATCTGGCTTGTACTGTTGAGCTACTGTATGCTGACTGATTTTTGATGTGGTGATTGTTTTAACTGCAAAAATTCGATATGTAATCAGTGTTATATTATAAAGAAGTCTTAACTCCAACAGAAGCCTTTTAAGACTCTGCATGTGTGCTCCTGTACATCACAGCTTTAAATGCCTGAGAAGCATTACTGATAAAACGTATAGCTGAGTACAAGCCAATCTGGATAAAAGCATCTGCCAGAAGCATAATGTAATGTTGCATAATATAATGTAGCATAATTTGTCAAGAGGTTAACCGCAGTGCTGATTCCCTGTAATATCCCATTTCAATCCAGCCAAACGCAATCCAGAATCTTTTTATTTTTTTTATATTTCAGGATCAACTTTCAGCAGACATGTACAACTTCTTCTCAAAGGAGGCAGATTATGCCCGCTACTATGTAATGGTAAGAAGTCTTTTGTTTGTCATCCGCTGATTCAACAACTCAGTTGCTATGTTTATCCCAGTTCAGTTCCATGTTTATTCTGCCCATTGTTCATTCTGCCGCGTGTCAATGTCTGCTCTGTTCTCAGTTATTAGAGGCACAGGCGGATTACCACAGAAAATCTCTTACCTTGCTCGAGAGCGTCCTGCCAAACATTCAGGCTCAACAAGGTGACGACACACATTCTTGATGTTTCTAAGAAACTGACAATTCTATCAGTGATACCTTTTAGTGACTAATAGGCAACTGCAAAAACAGACTGCATGTTTTTGGAATAACTGGCAACGTACAAAGTGCTGATAAATAAAGTTGTCATTCACTTTTTAGTGCTTAATACTATTTTACACACACACACACACACACACACACACACACACACACACACACACA